>JADRCH010013438.1:0-27474 GCA_019843965.1 Rhynchomys soricoides
ATAGCTTTTAAGCTGTGTGTATGTGTGAGACTGTGTTTGAGTGCATAGTTACATCAGAATTTTTCGAAGGGCAGACAACTTTCAGGAAAAGAAGAAAGACATCACAGGTTACCTGTGATTATGTAGGAACTCCTGCAAATGCTGTGCGAATCTTGGAAGAACCAAATGTTAAGGTCACTAGAAGCATTTTTCAGGATTCTGCACACTTCAAAGGATTTAAACGAAGAGGAAAGAACAGCTGTATAAATTTATCAGAAGAGAACTTTTAAGAGATACTAATAATGTCCTTCAAGCCATTCTAAATATCAAAAGGCAAGTAAACTGACATTTGAATGTTTAATTGACATTTATTGCTTAGTGTATTAGTCTGGCCTGACTCACATTTAGTACTAGAATAGAGCCATTCTCTGGTTACCACTGTGCATTTCATAACTTATCCAGCCCTGTATATAATCAACACCTGGTTCATCTATGCTCATTGTGTGATATTTGTGTTTAATTTCCTCCTTTTAAAGATGATAATTTATAGTTCTATCATCGCTTCTGCCAAACTCACTAAGGTAAGGGACACAGTGAGAGTTAGCTCTGAGAGTGGAAGAGTCTGGCAATCGCCAGGGTCACATGTTAGGAAGTTTACATAAAGAATTGTGGGTAGTATTCAGTGAACTTTAAACATGGAGATGGCATTGGCATCCTTTTGTTTTAGAATGTTTTTTTCTGGGAAGGGACAGAGAGAGATTTGAGGATTTTGAGTTCTACTCATTGATCTAATAATGGACATAAAAGGTGAAGAAAATGGATTGTGAATTCTTTTTCGTAGCTGCTGTATCCTATCCTCCTCTTGTACATGACTCTCTACATTCCTAGCTCAGATATTATGCTCACTATTTCTGTGTATAAATATGTTCTGTTATTTCTTCATTATAATAAAAACATTCATCCCATCTGACATACTTGGCAGTTAAACTCATAGAGGAAACTGGAGTAATTACCACATTGATAAGCATGCTAGCGCTATATCTCAGCTACTTGAAATATCAGTAGTCTGGATATTCCAACTGAGGTCTTGAATTTAAAATAACCAAATACTAACCCACATTTTTGTACATTCTGACGAGTGTGCTAAGTAACTAGTGATCATTACATCACTGAATGTCCACATTGAACCACAAGTAAGTATATCACTATTTTGTCTAGAAACTGCTTTCTCTTAAGTTGAGGCCATAGTTCATTTTCTTTATTGGTTTCAGTAGTCCTTAGCAGCCAGTAGTTTAACTTAACATTACTCAAGGCATTTCTGCATTGATACCCTACAGACAATAACACATGCACACACTCAACTCTTTAAATATTTACACTCATAATTTGTAAGGAAATCCTCAATTATTAAAGTCCTTAAGAACAAAGGATGGATTTTTTTTGAAACAAAAGAGATGCTTTATTACTCAAGAATCTAACTTAGAAATATTGCCCAATTTCCAGTTGTAAGAAATTTGTTTTATAAAGATCAACCAAAGCTTTCAGCCTGTGTTTCTAGGCTGCTGATCTTCTCTACAGTTTGCTGGCCTAGTGCTTTGGCAAATACTTGAACAGATGCCTTCAAATTAAACACACACACACACTTTTTGGTGACCATTTTTGTTTGCTTGTTTGTTTCTTTAGAGGACCTGACAGTTGTTTAGTTGTTGGCTTGGGTTTATTTCCAAGCAGAAGAGCAGAAATGGAAGGTGGAGAAAAATCTCTAACTACTTCTTGCAAGAATAACATGGGATCCAAAGAATGAAATCATTTGGAATTAATTTACCCTGCCTGTGGCTCTTGTTCTTCGTCATTTCTCATCTTATTCTTTTTATTATGGGACCTATCTTGGGTCCTCTAATTAGACCAAACCTGTCATGAGAAATAGCAATCATTTTCAGGTCCTCGATATGCTGCTTAGTGTTGGGTGTCAACATTTGCCGTTAGTTCTATGAACATTAAAGGAACTAGCTATGTTTCAATATTGATATAAAAAATAAGCAGCTTTTTTTTTTTTACCTGTGGCATTCATGTTTATATTCATGAGGCAATAAGTGATGGATATTAATTGCTGTCATTTCCACAAACAACATTCTTAGTATTTTATTTGTAAGATAGGATGCTCAAACCATCCTGCTTATGAAACGCAGAAGTGCTTTTCCCCCTTTTGTTTCTACCTAGCACTGCTTTCAGAAGCACAGCAAATATTTTATATTCATTGGAACATTGTGGGTAATGAGCCTATCAGTTTGTAGCCATTCTCTCTAATTAGAGCCTCCCCAGGGAGGAAGTGGCACCAGTGGGAAGAAAATTAACTATTTTGGCAATGTGTTGATTAATGTTACTACAGTAGGAGTAGACAAGAAAATAATTTTTGAATTATTAAATTAATTCAATGGAGACCAATGGATCTACTCATACTTTGGTCAAAGACGATAGAATGTTGCTCATTATAAATGGACTTAGAAGACCTTAGAAACTAAGGTGTCTGAGAAGGGGGGGGAGGCAAAGCTTTGCAACAAAATAGCATAAGTAAAGAAATACATTTAGTCTGAGAGAGAGGGAACAAGACACAAGAAATAACTCCATTTTCTTTATAAGACTGTAGTTCTCAGGGGCTGAGGGAAGTCAGTAGCCCGTTCCTAGAAATCACCCGCAGGTCATTTCAGGCCTGGCTCTAAGGAGTGGTACCCAGAGCAGTTGTAGGATTAACTCTAATTATCTGTAGGGATGTTGAATTTGTCTCATTTGTCCTTATCTGACTCAGCAGACACATTTCATGGGACTTTTGCTCTCAGCAAAGATTCAGAAGAAAGACATGGTTTGGGTGAAGAAGCCATTCTTGGGTCGGCCGCTATTCTGTTTATTTTTATTTCTGTCAGTGTGGGCAAGTTGTAAGTGGGTATCAGTCGCAAGAAGCTTAAAGAGAAGTCATGAATTTTGAATCCTAGCCTGATCTTTCTATGATCAGGAACACTGATTTCACCCACACTTTTGAAAGATATAAGGCAAATTGAAATGTAAAGACTGGTTAGCCACTGGAACTGAGGAAGCACAAGGACTTTGGACCAGAAGATTCTATAATACTGGGTGCAGCAGTGAGCCATGTTCTCTTTCCTTACTCACCAGACTGAGGAAAAATATAACTTTCCCCAGAACTTAAATATAAATCTGCATATAACAGAACAGAGCATAGCTTTGTAAAACCATGGTAAGGGTTTAGGCCAGTACTTATGTGAGGTCTCAACTAGCCATCTTAGTCTTGATTAGATACTTTTACCTTAGAAAGATTTTCACTGAAATTCAGCATTTAATCCCTTACATCATTTTTTTCTAAGATCCAAGAGAATTTTCTGGGGGGTCTTTTGGATTAGTCTGACAAATGCTATGTTAGTGATTAAGGTCTCACATTCGGTCTCTAATTAATTAGGTTGTAAAGTATATTCTGATAGTTTCAAATATAAACCAGGCTATGGTGCTGGTATTGAAGGAGAATATATGGTGGTCCCTGCTTTAGTCCTCTGCACAAAAACAGCTGCAGCATCTGTAACAGGATATTGTCCACTGGATCCTTTGAATGTCATTGATGTCTCTTCATCATCTCCACATTTAGTTTTACTTATACAAAAAGTAAGTATCTCTATATTTATATACATTATTTAATATATTCATCTCTATTAAATTGAAAATGAGAAGTGTTTTAGTGACAAAGCACTTACCGTGAATTTGCATCAGTGAGATTTTCTCCAGGTATTGCCACAGATACTGTATTCATTTCTTTTACCATTACCATGACAACATTCCTGGCAGAAGCAAGTTAGGGGAAGATGAATTTATTTTGGTTCATGGTTAAGAGGGGCTACAGAGGCTGGTTACACTGCATCCTCAGTCAGGAGGCAGGACAAGATAAATGCTGGTGATCAGCTAGCTTTCTTCTTTCCTACCCCCTTTCCAGTATGGGACCCTAGCCTCCATATTCAGGGAGATCATAGTTCTAACACAGGCTCTATTCTAGGACTAATAAGATCTAAGCCAGAGCTTTTGAAACAAAGTATATGAGAAGATGCTTACCTACATTAAAAATGGGGGCAGACAGACCTTGCATAACCACTTGCCTCTACACTATTTCTGACTTTGAATGTAGGTTGAGGTAGCAGGCATCTTTTGAAGACCTGAAGGAAAAAGCCTAAACCCTCCTGGTGGCAGACAAAGATCAAAACAGTGCCATGTCCTATTAAAAAAAACCCACAAACAAACAAACAAACAAACAAACAAAAAACTCCAAAGCAAGCAAACTCCAAAACCCACTAATCTTTGTTATAATCTTTGTATATGTTTTCTGTTTGTCAAATAACAGAGAATGGCATTGTATTTAGTGATTTGGATTACTACATTCATGATTTTTAGCTATACAACTTTCTTCTTGGTATATTATTGGATAGCATATAGGAAATGGGAAATAGTCTTAAGGGGAAAATCAGTTAAGACTTGAAGAAGTCGTGGTTTACCTAAGAAGTTTAATAAATGGAACCTTTTAGACGTTTCAAAATTACCTGGCTATTATGTATTTATTATCCAATTTATCAACATTATTTAAAATTTTCATATAATTACATGTTATTTTAAAAAATATTTTATACCCAGAAGGGAATATATTTTAATGGAAGCAACTCTTGCAGTTTTTAATGTCTTAGGTTATCTTAGTTGCTATTCTGTTGCCTTGATGAATAAGGCAACTTATAAAAGAAATAATTTATGTGTGGATTAATCTTTCAGAGTCCATGACTATCATGGTGGGGAGCATGGAAGCCGGCATGGTGCTGGAGCAGTAGCTGAGAGCTCACATTTGATCTGCAAGCACACATCAGGGGTGTGGGGAAGACATGGAATCTTTGAATAGCATGGGCTATTCCCATGGCTCCAACAAAGCCATGCCTAATCCTTCCCAAACAGTTCTACCAACTAGGAACCAAATATTCAAACATATGAGTCTATGGGGACCATTCTCATTCAAACCACCAGGTTAATTTAGGTTGTCACATTGAAGGAATGCTTCTTGTGTCTAGTATGTCAAGGTAAAAGATGTTGCCAAATATCCTCTAATGCAAAGGATCATGCAACACACAGGATTCCACCCAACCCACCAGAAATGATCATCTCAATGCCACGAGTGCTAAATTCATGCAAAGGATTTGGAGTGTGCCCACTGGGGCTGTTAAAGGGCTTCTTTAAGAGGATAGTTAATAGCCAATTAAACTATTAATTATTAGTTAACATGATGGGCAGATTAGATTCTTGATAAAGCCAGTGCTGAAGTTCAGGTATTCTGACAGTTCGTCTTTTTTTTCCAAGCTAGGGATGCTCTTCATGTGTAGGATTTGATTATTCAGCTGTAGAGACTTCACAACCTGTGGTAACAGATGCTGAGACAATCATAACATTGTAACATTTCTACTCTGTTAACTACTGATAGATATTTTCATTGTTTTTTGAGTTTCATCACCTCATAATCTTACACACATAATTAAGTTTTTTCTTCTTCTTATTTTTATTTATTTATTTATTTACACTTCAGATTTTATTTACCACCCCTGTCCTCCTCCGCCACCAACCCACCACCCAACCAAACCTCTAAATTCCCTGGGGCCTCCTGTCTCTTGAGGGTTAGGTGCATCTGACTGAGCCCAGACCTGGCAGTCCACTGATGTATATGTGTTGGGGGCCTCATCAGCAGGTGTGTGCTGCCTAGTTGGTGGTCCAGTGTTTGAGAGATCTCAGGGGTCCAGTTTAGTTGAGACTGCTGGTCTTCCTATGGGCTCGCCCAATTTCTCAGCTTTTTCCAGCATTTCTCTAATTCAACCAAAAGGGTCCCTAGCTTCTGTCCACTGGTTGGATATAAATATCTGCATCTGACTCTTTCAGCTGCATGTTGGGTCTTTTGGAGGGCAGTCCTGATAGATCCCTTTTTGTGAACACTCCATAGCCTCAGTAATAGTGCCAAGCCTTGTAATCTCTCCTTGAGCTGGATCATACTTTGTGCCTGTCGCTGGACCTTCTTTTCCTCAGGCTCCTCTCCATTTCCATCCCTGTAGTTCTTTCAGACAGGAACAATTATGGGTCAGAGTTTTGGCTGTGGAGTGGCAACCTTCTCCCTCATTTGATGCCCCATCTTCCTGCTGGAGGTGAGCTGTATAAGTTCTCTCTCCCTATGATCAGGCATTTCATCTAAGGCCCCTCCCTTTGAGTCCTGAGAGTCTCTCACCTCCTACATCACTGGTGCATTCTAGAGGGTTCCCCCAACCTCCTACCTCCCAAGGTTACTTGTTTACATTTTTTCTGCTGGCCCTCAGGGCTTCAGTCCCTTTCCCTCACTTAATACAAGATCAGGTTCCTCTCTCCCTTTCCCTGTCCACTTTCCCTCCCAGGTCCCTCCCTCTCTCCCCACTAGTGATTGCTTTCTTCTCCCTCCCAAGTGGGATTTAGTTGTTCTCATTTGGGTCCTTCAGCTTGCTGACCTTTTGAGTTCTGGGGATTGTATCCTGGGTATTTTGTATGTTTTTGGCTAATATCCACTTATTAGTGAGTACATACCATGCATGTCCTTTTGGGTCTTACCTTACTCAGGATGATATTTTCTAGTTCCATCCATTTGCCTGCAAAACTCAGGATGTTTTCATTCTTAATAACTGAGTAATGTTCCACTGTGTAAATGAACCACACTTTCTGTATCCATTCTTCTGTCATGAGACATCTGGGTTATTTCCAGCTTCTGGCTATTACAAACAAGGCTGCTATGAACATAGTGGAACATGTGCCCTTGTGGCGTGGTGGGGCATCTTTTGGGTATATTCCCAAGAGTGGTATTTCTTGGTCTTCAGGTAGATCTATTTCCAATATTCTGAGGAACCTCCAGATTGATTTCCAGAGTGGTTATACCAGTTTACAATCCCATCAGCAATGGAGGAGTCTTCCTCTCTCTCCACATTCTTACCAACACCCGAGGTTTTGATCTTAGCCTTTCTGATTGCTGTAAGGTGGAATTGCAGGGTCCTTTTTGATTTACATTTCTCTCATCACTAAGAACTTTGAACATTTCTTCAGGTGCTTCTAACCATTCAAGATTCCTCTGTTGTGAATTCTCAGTTTAGTTCCATACCCCATTTTTTGATTGGGTTGTTTGTTTTTTCTTTGATGGTTAGCTTTTGAGTTCATTATATTGGATGTGGGATTAGTGAAGATTTTTTTCCAATCTGTAGGCTGCTGATTTGTCTTATTGACTATGTCCTTTGCCTTACAGAAGCTTTCCAGTTTCATGAGGTCCCATTTACCAATTCTTGATCTTAGGGCATGAGCCATTGGAGTTCTGTTTAGGAAATTTCCCCCTGTGCCAATGAGTTCAGGATACTTTTCCACTTTCTCTTCTATTAGATTCAGTGTATCTGGTTTTACATTGAGGTCCTTGATCCACTTGGACTTGAGCTTTGTGCAAGTTGACAAATATGGGTCTATTTTCACTTTTTCTACATATAGACAGCCAGTTAGACCAGCACCATTTCTTGAAGATGCTTTCTTTTCCCACTGTATATTTTTGTCGTCTTTGTCAAAGATCAAGTGTCCATCCATAAGTGTGTGGTTTTATTTCTGGGTCTTCAATTCTATTCCATTGATCACCATGTCTGTCTCTGTACAAATACCATGCAGTTGTTTATTTTTATTTTTTTATCACTATTGCTCCGTAGTAAAGCTTGAGGTCAGGGATTGTGATCTCCCTAGCCATTCTTTTGTTGTTAGAAATTGTTTTCGTTATTCTGTTTATTTTGCCTTTCCAGATGAATTTGAGAATTGTTCTTTCCATGTCTTTGAAGAATTGTGTTGGGATTTTGATGGGAACTGCATTGAGACTGTGGATTGCCTTTGGTAGGACAGCCATTTTTTCCTATATGAATTCTGCCAATCCATGAGCATGGGAGACATCTATCTTCTGAAATTTTCTTTGATTTCTTTCTTGAGAAACTTGAAGTTCTTGTCATACAAGTCTTTCATTTCTTTGTTTAGAGTTTCCCCAAGATATTTTATACTATTTGTGGCTACTGAGAAGGGAGTTGTTTCCCTAATTTTTTTCTCAGCCTGTTTATCATTTGTATAAAGGAAGGCTACTGATTTGAGTTAATTTTATATCCAGCCACTTTGCTGAAGTTGTTATCAGCTGGAGAAGTTTTCTGGTAGAATTTTTGGGGTTGCTTATGTATACTGTCATATCATCTGCAAATAGTGATACCTTTATTTCTTCTTTGCCAATTTATATCCCCTTGATATCTTTTTGTTGTCTTATTGTTCTTGCTAACACTTTGAGTACTATATTGAGTAGATATGGGGCAAGTGAGCATCCTTGTCCTGTTCCCAATTTTAGTTGCATTGCTTCAAGTTACGTCTCCATTTAATTTGATATTGGCTGTTAGTTTGCCATAAATTGCTTTTATTATGTTTAGGTATAGGCCATGAATTCTTGATCTTTCCAATACTTTTAACATGAAGGGGTATTGTATTTTGTCAAATGCTTTTTCTGCATCTAAGGAGATGATCATGTGATTTTTTTCCTTGAGTTTGTTTATATAGTGGATTATGTTAATGGATTTTCATATATTAAATGAACCTTGCATCCCTGGGATGAAGCCTACATGATTTTGGTGAATGATGGTTTTGATATGTTCTTGGATCCGGCTTGCAAGAATTTTATTGAGTATTTTCGCATGGATATTCATAAGAGAGGTTGGTCTGAAGTTTGCTTTTTTGGTAGGGTCCTTGTGTGGCTTAGGTAGCAGAGTAATTGTGGCTTCATAGAATGAGTTAGGTAGTGTTCTTCCTGTTTCTAATTTATGGAATAGTTTGAGGAATATTGGTATCAGGTCTTCGTTTAAGGTCTGGTAGAATTCTGCACTAAATCCATCTGGCCCTGGGATTTATTTGGGGGGGGGGGAGAGGAAGGTTTTTAGTGATTTCTTCTATTTCCTTATGCGATATGGGCTAGTTTATATAGTTTACCTGCTCTTGATTTAACTTTGGTATGTGGTATCTGTCTAGGAAACCATCCATTTCATATAGATTTTCCAATTTTGTTGAGTATAGACTTTTATAGTAGGATCTGATGATTTTTTTGAATTTCCTCCATTTCTGTTGTTATCTCTCCCTTTTCATTTCTGATTTTGTTAATTTGGATACTGCCTCTGGGCCTTTTAGTTAGTTTGGCTAGGAGTTTATCTATCTTGTTGATTCCCTCAAAGAACCAGCATTTGGTTTTGTTGATTCTTTGTATTGTTCTCTATGTTTGTATTCGGTTGATTTCAGCCCTAAATTTGGTTATTTCCTACAGTCTACTCTTCTTGGGTGAGTTTGCTTCTTTTGTTTCTAGAACTCTCAGGTGTGTTGGTAAGTTGCTGGTGTAAGATCGCTCCAGTTTCTTTACCAGGGAACTTAATGCTATAAAATTTCCTCTTAGCATGGCTTTAATTGTGTTCCAATAGTTTGGGTATGATGTGGCAACATTTTCATTAAATTCTAGGAAGTCATTTCTTTCTTTCTTTGTTTCTTCCCTGACCAAGTTATCATTGAGTAGAGAGTTGTTCAGTTTCCATGTGTATGTGGGCTTTCTGTAGTTTTTGTTTTTATTGGAGATCAGTCTTAGGCCATGGTGATCTGAAAGGATGCATGGGGCTATTTCAATCTTCTTGTATAGGTTGAGGGTTGTTTTGTGACCAAGTATATGGTCAATTTTGGAGAAGGTACCATGAGGTGCTGAGAAAAAGGTATATTCTTTTGTTTTAGGGTGAAATGTTCTGTAGATATCTATTAAATCCATTTGGTTCATAACCTATATTTGTTTCATTGTGTCTCTGTTTAGTTTCTGTATCAATAAACTGTACATTGGAACGAGTGGGTTGTTGAAGTCTCCTACTACAACTGTGGGGTTCAATGTGTAATTTGAGCTTTAGTAAAATTTCTTTTATTAATGTCAGTGCCCTTGCATTTGGGGCATAGATGTTCAGAGTTGAGACTTTCTGTTGGTAAATTTTCCCTTTGATGAATATGAAGTGTTCTTCCTCATCACACTTGATAACTTTTGGTTGAAAGTCCATTTTATTTAGATATTAGGATGGCAACTCCAGCTTGTTTCCTGGGACCAATTGGTTGGAAGAACTTTTTCCATTCTTTTACTCTGAGATAGTGACTGTCTTTGTTATTGAGATGTGTTTCTTGTATGCAGCAAAATGCTGGATCTCGTTTTCATATCCATTAGCCTATGTGTTTGGTTTTTTTGGGGGGGGGGCCTGTTACTGGTAGCTATCACTGTTTTTGTTTGTTTGTTTGTTTTATTTTTTATTTTCATACTTTATTTACATTTCAAATGTTTCTCCCTTTTCAAATCTTCCCTTTGGAACCTCCCCATTCCCTCCCCTCCCCCTGCCACTATGGGGGAAATCACCCACCCAACCACCCTTGTAATCCCTCCTTAGCATTCCCCTATACTGGGACTCTAACACCCTCAGGCCCAAGGGCCTCTGCTCCCCCTGATGTCTAACAAGACACTCCTCTGCCTTCTATGTGGCCAGCACCATGGGTCCCTCCATGAGTAATCTCTGGTTGGTGATCCAGTCTCCAGAAGCATCAAAGGGTCAGACCAGTTGCAACTGTTGCTCCCTCCCTGGGGCTTCAAACTCCCTCTGCTCCTTCAGTCCCTTCTCAAAGTCCTCCATCTGGGACCTCACACTCAGCCCTATGGTTGCTGTGAAGTGACTCTTGGGTATTCTGAACTTTTGGGCTAATAACCACTTATCAGTGAGTACATACCATGTTCATTCTTTTGTGACTGTGTTACCTCGCTCAGGATGATATTTTCAAGTTCCATCCATTTGCCTAAGAATCTCATGAAGTCATTGTTTTTAATAGCTGAGTAGTATTCTATTGTGTAAATGTACCACATTTTCTGTATCCATTCTTCTATTGAGGGACATCTGGGTTGTTTCCAGTTTCTGGCTATTATAAATATGGCTGCTATGAACATAGTGGAACATGTGTCTTTATTACATGTTGGAGCATCTTCTGGGTACATGCCCAGGAGTGGTATAGCTGGGTCCTCAGGTAGTATTATGTTCATTTTTCTGAGGGCTCACCAAACTGATTTCCAGAGAGGTTGTATCAGCTTGCATTCCCACCAGTAGTGGAAGAGTGTTCCTCTTTCTCCACATCCTCACCAACATCTGCTGTCACCTGAGTTTTTGATCATAACCATTCTGACTGGTGTGAGGTGGAATCTCAGGGTTGTTTTGATTTGTATTTCCCTGATGACTAAGGATGTTGAACATTTCTTTAGGTGCTTCTCATCCATTCAAGTTTCCTCAGTTGAGAATTCTCTGTTTAGCTCTGTTCCCCATTTTTTGATAGGGTTATTTGGATCTCTGGAGTCTAGATTCTTAGTTCTTTGTATACCTTGGATATTATCCCTCTATTGGATGTAGGATTGGTAAAGATCTTTTCTCAATCTGTAGGTTGCCGATTTTTCCTATTTACAGTGTCCTTTGCTTTACAGAAGCTTTGTAATTTTATGAGGTCCCATTTGTCTCTTATTGATCTTAGAGCATAAGCCATTGGTGTTCTGTTCAGGAACCTTTCCCCTGTGCCCATGTGTTCAAGACCTTTCCCCACTTTCTCTTCTATTAGATTCAGTATATCTGGTTTTATGTGGAGGTCCTTGATCCACTTGGACTTGAGCTTTGTACAGGGAGATAGGAATGGATCAATTCACAATCTTCTACATGTAGACTGCCAGTTGAACCAGCACCACTGAAGATGCTGGCTTTTTTCCACTATATGGTTTTAGCTCCTTTGTCAAAGATCAAGTGACCAGAAGTGTGTGGCTTCATTTCTGGGTCTTCAATTCTATTCCATTGATCTACCTGCCTGTCACTGTACCAATACCATGCAGTTTTTTTGTTTTGTTTATATCACTACTGCTCTGTAGTACAGCTTGAGGTCAGGGAGGCTGATTACCCCAGAATTCCTTTTATTGTTGAGAATAGTTTTGCTATCCTGTTTTTTTTTTTGTTTGTTTGTTTGTTTGTTTGTTTTTTGTTATTCCATATGAATTTGAGAATTGCTCTTTCTAAGTCTATGAAGAATTGAGTTGGGGTTTTGATGGAGATTGCATTGAATCTGTAGATTGCTTTTGGCAGGATGGCCATCTTAACTATATTAATCCTGCTAATCCATGAGCATGGGAGATCTTTCCATCTTCGGAGTTCTTCTTTAATTTCTTTCTTCAGAGACTTGAAGTTCTTGTCATACAGATCTTTCACTTGTTTGGTTAGAGTCACACCAAGATATTTTATATTGTTTGAGACAATTGTGAAGGGTGTCATTTCCCTAATTTCTTTCTCTGCCTGTTTATCCATCGAGTATAAGAAGGCTACTGATTTGCTTGAGTTAATTTTGTATCTGGCCACTTTGCTGAAGGTGTTTATCAGCTGTAGTAGATCTCTGGTGGAGTTTTTCGGGTCACTTAAGTATACCATCATATCATCTGCAAATAGTGGTATTTTGATTTCTTCCTTCCAATTTGTATTCCTTTGACCTACTTTTGTTGTCTAATTGCTCTAGCTAGAACTTCAAGTACTATGTTGGATAGGGAGAGAGAGGACATCCTTGCCTAGTCCCAGATTTTAGTGGGATTGCTTAGAGTTTCTCTTCATTTAGCTTGATATTGGCAACTGGTTTACTGTATATTGCTTTTACTATGTTTAGGTATGCTCCTTGAATTCCTGATCTTTCCAAGACTTTTATCATGAAGGGATGTTGAACTTTGTCAAATGTTTTTTCACATCTAAGGGAATGACCATGTGGTTTATTTCTTTGAGTTTGTTTATGTAGTAGATTACATTGATGGATTTCCAGGTGTTGAACCATCCTTGCATCCCTGGGATGAAGCCTACTTGATCATGGTGAATGATCATTTTGATATGTTCTTAGATTCAGTTTGTAAGAATTTTATTGAGAATTTTTGCATCAATATTCATAAGGGAAATTGGTCTGAAGTTTTCTTTTATTGTTGGGCCTTTGTGGGGTTTTGGTATCAGTGTAACTGTGGCCTCAAGAATGAAATGAGTAGTGTTCCTTCTGTTTCTATCTTGTGGAATAGATTGAAGAGTATTGGTCTTCAAAGAGTCTTCTTTGAAGGTCTGATAGAATTCTGCACTGAACCCGTCTGGCCTTGGGTTTTCTTTTGGTTGGGAGACTTTTAATGACTGCTTCTATTTCTTTAGGGGTTATGGGACTATTTAGATGGTTTATCTGATCCTGATTTAACTTTGGTAATTGGTATCTGTCTAGAAACTTGTCCATTTCCTCCAGATTTTCCAATTTTCTTGCAAATAGGCTTTTGTAGTAGAATCTGATGATTTTTTTAATTTCCTCAGAACCTGTTGCTATATCTCCCTTTTCATTTCTAATTTTGTTAATTTGCATACTGTCTCTGTGCCCTCTGGTTAGTCTGGGTAAGGGTTTATCTATCTTGTTGATTTTCTCAAAGAACCAGCTTCTGGTTTTATTGATTCTTTGTATAGTCCTTTTAGTTTCTACTTGGTTGATTTCCGCCTTCAATTTCATTATTTCCTGCCTTCTACTCCTCTTGGGTGTATTAGTTTCTTTTTGTTCTAGAACTTTCAGATGTGCTGTTAAGCTGCTAGTATATGCTCTCTCCAGTTTCTTTTTGGAGGCATTCAGAGCTATGAGTTTTCCTCTTAACACTGCTTTCATTGTGTCCCATAGGTTTGGGTATGTTTTACGTTCATTTTCATTGAATTCTAGGAAGTCTTTAATTTCTTTCTTTCTTCCTTGACCAAGTTATCCTTGAGCAGAGCATTGTTCAATTTCCATATATATGTGGGCTTACTGTTGTTGTTGTTGCCATTGAAGACCAGCCTTATTCCGTAGTGATCTGATAGGAGGCATGGGATTATTTCAATCTTCTTATATCTGTTGAGGTTTGTTTTGTGACCAATTATATGATCAATTTTGGAAAAGGTACCATGAGGTGCTGAGAAGAAGGTATATTCTTTTGATGTAGGATGAAATGTTCTATAGATATCTCTTAAATCCATTTGGTTCATAACATCTGTTAGTTTCACTGAGTCTCTGTTTAGTTTATGTTTCCAAGATTTGTCCTTTGTTGATAATGGGGTGTTGAAGTCTCTCATTATTATTGTGTGAGATGCAATATGTGCTTTGAGCTTTAGTAAAGTTTCTTTTATGAATGTGGGAGCCCTTGCATTGAGGGCATAGCTGTTCAGAATTCAGAGTTCTTCTTGGTAGATTTTTCCTTTGGTGAGTATGAAGTGTCCTTCTTTATCTTTTTTTTTTTTTAGTGACTTTTGGTTGAAAGTCAATTTTATCCGATATTAGAATGGCTTCCCAAGCCTGTTTCTTGGGGACATTTGCTTGGAAGATTTTTTTCCAGGCCTTTCCTCTGAGGTAGTGTTTGTCTTTAACACCGAGGTGTGTTTCCTGGATGCAGCAAAATGCTGGGTCCTGTTTATGGATCCAATCTGTCAGTCTATGTCTTTTTATTAGGAAATTCAGATCACTGATGTTAAGAGATATTAAAGAATAATGATTGTTGCTTCCTGTTATTTTTAATGTGGTTTATATGTTTGTGTGGCTATCTTCCTTTGAGTTTGTTGAAAGATTACTTCCTTGCTTTTTCTTGGGTGTAGTTTCCCTCCTTAGGTTGGCGTTTTCCATCTATTATTCTTTGTAGGGCTGGGTTTGTGGAAACATAGTGTACAAATTTGGATTTGTCATAGAATATTTTGATTTTACCATCTACAATTATTGAGAGTTTTGCTGGGTATAGCAGCCTGGGCTGGCATTTGTGTTCTCTTAGAGTCTGTATGAGATCTGCCCAGGATCTTCTAGCTTTCATAGTCTCTGGTGAGAAGTCTGGTATAATTCTGATAGGTCCTTGCCCTTTTTCCCTTACTGCTTTTAGTATTCTTTCCTTATTTTGTGTATTTGGTGTTTTGAG
This sequence comes from Rhynchomys soricoides, assembly GCA_019843965.1. Classification (NCBI taxonomy): domain Eukaryota; kingdom Metazoa; phylum Chordata; class Mammalia; order Rodentia; family Muridae; genus Rhynchomys; species Rhynchomys soricoides. Next base: position 15,092 of record JADRCH010013438.1, read on the forward strand.
TATAATGTGACAGGAGGAATTTCTTTTCTGGTCCAGTCTATTTGGCATTCTGTAGGCTTCTTGTATATTTATGTTCATCTCTTTCTTTAGGTTAGGGAAGTTTTCTTCTATAATTTTGTTGAAGATATTTACTGGTCCTTTAAGTTGGGAATCTTCACTCTCTTTTATACCTATTATCCTCAGGTTCTGTCTTCTCATTGTATCCCGGATATCCTGGATGTTTTGGGTTAGGAGCTTTTTGTATTTTGTGTTTTCTTTGACTGTTGTGTCTATGCTTTCTATGGTATCTTCTGCACCTGAGATTCTCTCATCCATCTCTTGTATTCTGTTGGTGATGCTTACATCTATGACTCCTGATTTCTTTCCTAGGTTCTCTAACTCCAGGTTGTCTCCCTTTGTGATTTCTTTATTGTTTCTATTTCTTTTTTTAATTCCTGAATGGTTTTGTTCATTTGTTTGATTGTGTTTTCCTGTAATTCTGCCCATTTGATTGTGTTTTCCTGTAATTCTTTAAGGGATTTTTGTGTGTCCTCTTTAAGATCTTCCAGTTGTTTACCTGTGTTCTCTTGTATTCTTTTAAGGGAGTTATTTATTTCCTTCTTAAAATCTTCTATCATCCTCATGAGATGTGATTTTAAGTCTGAGTCTTCCTTTTCTGGTGTGTTGGGGTATCCAGGGCTGGCTGTGGTGGGAGAGCTGGGTTCTGATGATGCCAAGTAGTCTTGGTTTCTGTTCCTTATGTTTTTGCCTTTGCCTTTCGCCATCTGGTTATCTCTGGTGTTAGCTGGTCTTACTCTCTCTGACTGTGGCTTGTCTTTCCTGCAAGCCTAGGTGTCACTACTCCTTGGAGATCAGTTCTCTCTGAGAGGAATTTGGGTTGGGGAGTTGTGGTGAAGGGTCAGCTCTTTGGTAAAGACAGAAAGAAGCAGGATCTAATCCCAAGCTGACCCTTGTTTCCTTGTTTCCTGATGGCTCTGCAAGTGTCCCTCTTGGTCCAATGAATTAGAAAAGAAGTGGTGATCTTGCCTGTGCTTAAAGGTGTGTCAGCACTCCTGCTATACCAGCTCTCTCCTGACACTATTGGAGTATGGAGGCCTGTGTCACAGGATCTGCTTTTCAGCCACTGAAAGAATTCAGATCCCCGTTCCTCAGTCCCTGTGACCTGGGTATTCCAGGTGCATCCCTCTGAACAGTCAGTATTGCCCACACTTCTGGGAGGGTGGCTTTCTCCCAACACCATTTGGCTTTGGAGCCCTGTTGGCCCAGGTCTCCTGCCACAGATGGAAACTGGAAGGCTCTTACCTCCTGGCAGTTCCTCAGTCCCTGTGTCTGGAGTTCTCCTCTCACTGGCTTTTCCAGACTTGTGGGCAGCTTTCTCCGGAGCTGTTTGGCTGTGGAGCCCTGGTAACCCAGGCAGAGGTCTCCCCTAGCCTATGTGTTTTTATATGTGAATTGAGTTTATTAATATTGACAGATATCAAAGACCGATGACTGTTGGTTCCTGATATGTTTGTTGTTGTAGGTGCCTTTATGTGCTTGAGGTTGTCTCCTTTTGGCTTTTTTGTGAGATGCTTAATATTTTGTCTTTTCGTTGGTGCAGGTAGCTTCCTTGTGTTGGAGTTTTCCTTCTAGGGTCCTCTGTAAGTCTGGATTGGTAGATAGATACTGTTTGAATTTGGTTTTGTCCTGGAATATTTTGGTTTCTCCATCTATGTTGATTGAGAGTTTTCTGGAGATAATAGCCTGGGCTGGCATTTATGTTCTCTTAGAGTCTGCATGACCTCTGACCCTGCTCTTCTTGCTTTCATAGTCTCTGTTGAGAAGTCTGGTGTAATTCTGATAGGTCTAACTTTGTATGTTACTTGGCCCTTTTCCCTTGCAGTTTTTAATATTGTTTCTTGGTTCTGTGCATTTAGTGTTTTGACTATTATGTGACAAGAGGATTTTCTTTTCTGGTCCCATTTATTTGGTGTTCTATAGGCTTCTTGTACCTTTATGGCCATCTCTTTCTTTAGGTTGGAGAAATTTTCTTCTATGATTTTGTTGAAGACATTTTCAGGTTCTTTTTTGCTAGAAATCTTCATTCTTCTGTATTCTGATTATTCTTAGATTTGGTCTTTTCATTGTGTCCTGAATTTCCTGGATGCTTTGGGTTAGGAGGGTTTTTTTTTTTAACTTTAAATATTTATTATTATTATTATTTTGTGTATGTGTGTATATGTGTGTGTGTGTGTTTTGTGTGTGTGTGTGTACATGTGTGTGTATTTGCAGGTAGTTATGATCTAAACTAAATTCAGTTTTGTTTTGTTTTGTTTTTTTGATATGGGTTAGGAGTTTTTAACGTTTTGAATTTTCTTTGACAGTTGTGTCAATCTCTTATACTTTGTCTTTTACACTTGAGATTCTTCTATTTCTTGTATTCTGTTGGTGATACATCTGTTATTCCTGACCTCTTTCCTAGGTTTTCCGTTTCCAGATTTGCTTCCATTTGTGTTTTCTTTATTTTTTCTACTTCCACTTTTAGGTATTGGACTGCTTTATTCAATTCCTTCACCTGTTTAATTGTGTTTTCCTGTATTTCTTTCAGTGAGTTATTTATATCCTCCTTAGAGGACTTTATTATCTTCATGAGATAGGATTTTAGGTCACCTTCCTGATTTTAAGGTGTGTTGGTATATTCAGGGCTTCCTGTGGTGGGAGAACTGGGCTCTCATGATGCCCACATGTATTGGCTTTTGTTGCTTATGGTTTTGCCCTTGCCTCTTGTCGTCTGGTTATCCCTGGTATTTGTGGGTCTGGAGTCTTCCTCTTTTGTCCCTGGGTTGCTTCTGGTCTCCAGATCGGTCTGCCACCCTGACTGTAGCAGACCACCTGTGGGGCCTTCCAACGGAAGGCTCTTCATCGGGCAGAGAAGCTGCTGATCTGTTGCCCTGGCTGCAGTAGATCTCCTGGGAAGCCTTCAGACTGTTGGGTCTTCAGATGAACAGTCAAGCTGTTGTCCTGTGTGAAGCTGTTCTCCAGGGGGCTATGGACTGTGATTTCGGTTTCCCTGTTTGCAGCAGAACTTCCAGGAGGTTTTCAGCCTGTCTGGTCAGTTGCCCTGCATGTCACAGAGCCCTAGGGAGGTCTTCAGACTGTTGCCCAGTAGCCCTCTGTACAGAGGAGCTCCTGGGATGCCTTCAAGCTATGGTGGCTTCAGAAGCGCAGACAAGCTGGTGATCAGTTGCTCAGTAGCCCTGTGTGCAGCAGATCTCCTGGAATTCCTCAGGCTTTGGTGTCAGCTGCTGACTGCTCTGAGTGCAGCAGATCTTCTGGAATGGCTCAAGATATGATGTCTTCAGGGGAGCAGATCAGCTAGCAGTCACCCCAGCAGAAGCAGAAAGGATCGGGCAGAAGGGCAATAATTAAGTTTTAATTTTTTTCCTTCTCTCTCTGGCCCCGCTTTCTCAGGCCCTGCTTGCTCCGGCCCAAGGATTTATTTATTTATTTTTTATGTAAGTACTCTGTAGCTGTCTTCAGACATACTAGAAGAGGGCATCAGATCTCTTTATGGGTAGTTATGAGCTACCATGTGGTTGCTGGGATTTGAACTCATGACCTCTGGAAGAACATTTGGTGCTCTTAACCGCTGAGCCATCTCTCCAGGCCCTAAAAGTCTTTTTCATTGTCTCTATTGACATAAATATTTTTGTTATGCAGCTGGTGAATAATCACTTTGGATGCAATACAATATTAGAGGATTTAGTTTAATAAAAACACAGTATTAGAACTTTGAACACTGGAAGATGAACTGTAATAGTTGATTTATAGTGCTAGCAAAAACATATATTTTCTCAAATTCTATGCCTTTTTAAAAATAACATAAAACTATGTAATTATCATTGCTGGAAAGACTGACAAGTCACTAGGAATAAAGGGTGACTTGAATTACTATCATATCTTTTACTATAAATGTCACACAGATCAAATATTAAATTACAAAACTTGCCATAAACTAAAAACTTGAATGAGAAAAACCTCACAGATTACATGGTTCTAATAACATCAGTGTTGCTTTTTTAAACCATATATAAATTGAAGCAGGTAGAAAAGCAAGCAAGCAAAATTGATAGAAAATATAAAGAAGAAGAATAAATATATAAAACAGACAATTCACTAATAATAAAAAATCCACAAATAAAAGACAATTTTACATTTTTCAAACCCATAAAATTGCCAGGATGCATGAATGCTACAGGAGCCAGTGGTAGGGTTACTCAGACCCTGCTGGGAGAAACAGGTTTCATTCTTTTTAAGAGTATTTGATAACAGGTCAAATAATTGTTAATGGTGCACAAACTTAGACAATATTATTACAAAATATTCTAAAGTATCATGCAGTGATTTCTAAATAAAGGTGCTCACTCTTGACTGATTCTGAAAAGAGAATAATATTTTATTTTAGTATTGTAAAAAACTTATGGCACAGGTTTTTAATGAGGAACTGGGCTAGCTTCACTATTTGTTATTTTATGACCCTAAAGTCACCCTAGTCATCGACCCTAGTGTCGATGTTTTATATAACAGAGACTGTAGTAAGGATTTAATGAAATTACTTAGAAGAGAAGTGTATTCATTTCTCTACCTGACATAGAATGTGATTCTCAATATAGTAAGTTGATTTTTTCCTTTTTTCGTATTGGTAAACTTGCTCCCACAAACATGTTTTCAGTGATTCAAAGCTCACGGTGATGACTTGAGTATTAATTTGTTTTGATTGACATATTTGTGTTCTAAAGGAAGGAGTATAATTCCTCCACTAAAACTATCTTTGTTATTGATATCGAGTGTTCATTAAATGTAGTCAACTTATTTTTAATTATGTAGAATTTTTTGGGTGAAGTAGTAGCGAAATGGAAACATAGACTAATGTTGAAAATTAAATTGAAGTCCTGCAACCTGGGTGAATGTTTGATGTTGAGTGAAATCCTACTTTATCTGTCATTTTGTTACCATTAATTTAAGGCATTAGCTGTTCCTGCTTTGTAGTCATAAGAAATAACGTAGTTTAATATTATCAAGTCCACTGCAACCCTGTCAGAAAAGTTTTCTTTGTCTCAGTAACTCTAGGATAATATATTCTATGATGTAGTTTAATATTAATTATCAAGTACATTGCAACCCTTTCAGAAAAGATTTCTTTGTCTTAATAACCCCAGGGTAATACATTCTTTAAGAAGAGATACAGACATAAGTTGCTTAGACAAATGTCTTTTTTTCCAGAGCATATAATAACTACTTTCTTTTTCATGGGAAGACATGTGTCATAGGGTTTCTTTTGCTGTGATAAAACACCAAGACCAAAAGCAACTTGGGGCTGAGGGTGAAGGTTTCATTTCAGCTTACAATCGCAATATATCATTGAGTGAAGATAGGGAAGGAACTCAAGTCAGAAACCTGGGGGCAGGAAATAAAGCACAGACCATGGAGAAACACTGCTTACTGGCTTGCTTTTCCTGGCTTGTTCAGTTGCTTTGTTTTGTATCATAAGACCATCATTCCAGGGATGGCACCACCTCCTATAACATGAGATCTTCCTCATCATTCATCAGTCAAGAAAATGCCCCCCACAAATGTGCTTATAAGCCAATCTGACGGCGGTGTTTGCTCAGTTGAAATTTCCTTTTCTCTAGCTAATTAAGCTTCTGTCAAGTTGACAAAACTTACCAATGCAATTGACCCCTTGTGCAACTTGACACACAAATACATCATCACTATTAAACAACAAACCTTCCTTTCATGTTTGTCCCCAAAATCTCATACTATACACAAGATATCACTACTACAAAGCAAAGCATTTCAATTTTTGAAAGTTCCACAGTTTCAAAGTTTTTAACAAAACAAACACATTAAAATCCAATTCCCATAGAATATCTAAAATCTCTTTGAAAGCTCAAAGTGTCTTAGCTGTAGGCTCCTATTTAAAAATAAAATGGCTAGTTACATATTTTCTTACTCCAAGAAAAAAAGATTCAGAACAGTGACTCAAGGCAAGAAACTTCAGGCCGAAATCAAAGACCATGGCAGAGCATTTCCTTCTGGCCTGTTCCTCCAGCTTCCTAGGGATGCTTTCTTATATGCCCCAGAACTATGCCCCTAGTGGTGGCCCTGCCTACAATAGTTTGGGACCTCTTACTTATATTATCAATCAGAAAATGTAGCACAAATTTGCTATAAGCCAATCTGTTGTATTTGTCTGTCTGTCTGTGTGTCTGTCTGTCTGTTTTTTTCAAGACAGGGTTTCTCTTTGAAACCCTGGCTATCCTAGAACTCAATCTGTAAACCAAGCTGGTCTTGAACTCACAGAGATCTGCCTGCCTCTGCTTCTGAGTAGAGTCCTGGGACTAAAGACATGCACCACCATGCCTTGGTCCCTGAAGAGCAATCTTGTTGGGGGCATTTTTCTTATTTAGGATTCCTTTTGTCAGATGAGTCCAGATTGTGTCAAGTTAATGAAAGTCTAACTAACACACCCTGCAGGGTAAATTGAAGGTTTCCCAGATGGTGCCCAACAATTTCATAAAATTTAATTTCATGTCTGTTTCTTTTCTGAAGATACCTTTGTCACCAAGAAGGATTTCTTTTGAAAGTTTGTCACTTCCATGTCACTTGACAGCAGACATGAATTTTTCTAAACAGGTACCGAACAGGGAATCATTTAGTGTTTAATATTACACACACACACACACACACACACACACGCACACGCACGCGCACGCATGAGCTCACACACACATACACATATACACATACAGACACGAATATTTATTTCACTTTTTCTGTATTCAGACTGTTCCATAGTTTTTGAAGATTACTTCATTTTAATTTTTAAACTACACATGACAAAGCACAAATGTTCCCACTTTCAGAGATTTCTGGAAGTCCCTCTTTTCAGATTATATCTTAGAACTAAAACTAGCTTGTCCCTTTAAGGTAGTAGTTCTCAACCAGTGGGTTGTGACCCCTATGGGATTACCAAATGATCTATTCACGGGGATATCAGTTATCCTGGATATCATATATTTACATTAAGATTCATAACAGCAGCAAAATTACAGTTATGAAGTAGTAGAAAAAATAATTTTATTGTGTGTGTGTGGGTCCCCACAACATGAGGAACTGTACTAAAAGGTCACACCATTTGGAAAGTTGAGAGCCACTGCTTTAAGGAGACAAAATCCAAAGATACACACTTATTTCTGATGCAAAGAGCTATCCTCTACAGAACTCCCTTGGTATCAAGGTTGGGACTTGTCTAGATGGGTTTCAGGCCTGCTTTCAGTTTAAGCAGGATCACCTTCTTTGTGGCTGTGGTACAGACTGCATACCTACTTTGCTGAGATTTTCTCCTTCCTCTTTGCGTATGCAAGTGACATTTTCCCATTCATCCAAAGAATGAAGTAAACTCGATTAGATTTGTTCTCCATCTGGGAGCAGGAAATTAACTTTGAAAATGATTTAAATCTCTTGCCTGGGGGAGGACTTTCACCATTCCAAGTTCAATAGTTCAATTTGACAGAGGTCTCTGCTGGAATTCTAATATATAGCTATGTTTTTAAAAGGATAAAAACGTGGCTGCTTTAAATTTTATTAACTGAATATTTACATGAAGCCAAATTTGGAGGCTTGTCAGATAGACAAGGTAGGTGAATAAACATTTAAAGCAGACACTTATTAGTTTCAGAGGAAAATAAATGCATACTTTTTCTGTTGAGATGAAAATATTTAAGATTGGAATTTATTCCATGTTAATATTTTTTCTTATATTGGCCATTATTCTAGTTTTCATTCTGTTGCCATGATGAACATTGTGATAAAAAGTAACCTGGGAAGGAGAGGATTTATTTCAACTGATATTTTATGGTCCTTCATCTAGGTAAGCCATGACAAGAATTCAAGATAGTAGCTGGTAGCAGGGAGGAATTCTGCTCATTGGTCTCACTTCAGGTTCCGTTGGCTACAGAGTTGATACAGCTCTAGCCCGGAAGAAATTTGGTACTGCTCACAGTGAGCTAGGCCCTCCTCCAACAATTAGAAATCAATAAAATTCTACATAAATGACTCACAGGCAATCTGGTGGAGGAAATTCTTCAGTTAGGGTTCCCTTTTCCTAGGTGTGTCAAGTTATAACTCAGCATCACTCATTATAACCTTAAGTACAGGTACCAGGACCAGAAACCAAGATTAGATGTTTAGGATTCAGAAGACAACAAAGGGCTAGAGATGTGCTTCCGTTGGTAAGGTTGCCTAACATTCGTGAAACTCTATGCTTGATTCCCAACATCACATAAACTGGAGAGAGTAATGGATAACATCACTTGGGAGGGAGAAAGAAGCAGGCAAATCAGAAGTTCTAGAATATTCCTAGCTAAATAGTAAGTTTAAAGCCAGCCTAGAATACAGGAGTCTCTGTCTCAAAAAATATTAAAATAAAAGATAAAGTAAAAAATAATACAATGAAATGAAGAACAAGGTTAGCAAAATTATTTTGACATATTTTTGATGCATATATACAATTTTATTGAAAGATAAGCAAGCAGTCAAAGGCAGAACTATATACTTCTTAATTTTTATGTGTATATATATTAAAATTTTAGCAATTATTTCTTCTAACTTAATCTGCATATGTCTATAATTAACATTGGTGTTCACAATAATCCCTATGAAGTAACATTACAGAGACATAAACATATCTTACCTCCATATGAATTTATATTGCTATGCACCACGTTTTCTATCAGTATCTTCTATGTGCTTTGGAACCTTTTTCTGTGTCCCTGAGTAAGATCATTACTTTTTTTTTTCATATGCTTACACCTGTACTATTTTCTGCTCAAGGGAAAGAGATGTTTGGAATCTGCCCCACAGGTAGTAGTTAATTGTGCCAAGTTGGAATGTGGTTGAAAATGACCATAAATCTGCCACCCTTTCCAATCCTGTTCTTTTTTTTTTTTTTTTTTTTTTCTGATTTATGTCTAATGGGAGCTGGCTGCCATCCTGATTTATGATATCTTCACACTAAGATATAGGTATATGGAACAGGTGCTATCTAAGGCTGTCTTAGTCATTTTCAATAGCTAATAACAGAATACTACAGACTGGTTTAAATGATAAAGATACAGGGTTGTTTTGGTTCAAGGTTCTGTTTCAAGATTGAGAGTCCACAATTGGTCACTGGAAGAGTCCTAAGACAGGAAAGGACATCAGAGATGAAACACAGAGACTATTAGACTCCTACAAGATTGTCTTTATAGCAGACTGACCCTCCTGATAACCCAACAATCAATCCCTCACTGATCAATTGTGTGCATGAGTTAACCCATTCCTGGTGGCAGATCACTAGTGCCTCTTTAAGGAGCTACCTGTTAGCACTGCAGAGTGAGTTTTAAATTTCAAAATGAGTCTCAGAGGGAAAACCATATGTAAACCACAGCAGGCATGCTATCAGATTTATGCTAGAGGAAGAGTAACAGTGCACCATCGATGTCCTGTAAGCCTTCCATTTGCAGGTGGTGTATATCACTCTCTTGCATATTGAATTGTCCAGACAAAATCACATAGCCAAAGTCAACACCAGTGGAGCAGGAAACATAACTCTCCTATAAGGATTCTCTTGACAGGTAAGAATTCCAGGTACATCAAATGTAACCCTAAGTAAAATGCCACGTGCATGGCACAGTACATGCATGTGCACAGAAACCAATCTCAGAGATCACTAGTGGCGCTCAGTGAAGACATCTAGAGTGAATTATCAAAAGAACAGGACATGACATGGTTCCTTTGGCTATCCTTCTCCTTTTGTGCTCTGTTCTACTTTTATAAGCTCTCATTGTCCATTAAATGTCAGGATCTACAACTTTAGATGCTAGTGTCATTTTCAATCCTTGATTCTGCACATTTCCCCACAAACCCTGAATACCTTTTTTTCTTAATGTTTGCACTAGTGTTAGAAAGTAATTACAATGTGATGAATTAGACATTTAAGAAGCCCAGAGCTAATGCTGTCACCACAAATTTAATAGAAATGCATGGTGGTAACAGAGGTACGTGAAATAGAGACATTTGAAAAGGCTTATGCTAGGAAGGGACGCTTAAATATGTCATGAATGATGAGGTTTAGAAACAGAAGAAAGATTTGTATAAGAAATGTCATATTATCATGGGAATCTATGGTGAGTCTGAAGCTGCCTAGCAGATTTGAGGGTGGATGGTCTTTTTCATAACCACTGAGCTAGTCCATAATTACTAGGTCAATCAGGAATTCCTGGTCTGTAATTCTAGGCTTAAAGGGGAAGAGAAAGGGAGAGGAGGAGAAGAAATGAGGGTGCTGCTCTATAAATAGATAAGACATGGGTTAACAAGTTCTATTTCATATAATTGCTAGATAAGGTTTGTCTTCAAAGTATTGCGAGCTGACTTTTCCTCTCTCAAATCCTCCCATTTGAGGTTTGCCAGGTACCAATTATATAGTTATAAAACAAATTGGCCTCAATTTCCTTATCTGTACAAATAAATGCATAATAGCTACTTTGTGGGCTGTGTAGGAAACACTTGGCAGCATGTAATAGAAAGGAGCTTAACTTTAATCAAGTAAGAGGGAGGGAGATAAGCCATGGTTCATATGGAGATGTGGTTTAAGCCAAGGTCACTGAATTCTCATGCTTTCCTACATGATTGCCTAGTGATTGCTGGCCTTTCAAGTACAGCATCCGTGTATGAAGAATAGACAGAAGAGAAAGGTGAGGAATCAATTACACACTGCAAACCACACTTCAGAAACCCCCAGCTAATTTTGGGTTGAACTTATTAAAGTCCTATTATTTTTAGACCACTTTGCCTATCTTAAAAGAGACCCAAAAGGACATTAAGAGCCAATCATCACCTTCTTGTCTTGAGTATGATGAGGGTTACTTAGAATTTAAGAAAGGGGCCAGGCTGTGGTGGCACATGTCTTTAATCCCAGCACTTGGGAGGCAGAGGCAGGTGAATTTCTGAGTTCAAGGCCAACCTGGTCTACAGAATGAGATACAAGATAGCCAGGGCTACACAGAGAAGCCCTGTCTTGAAAAAAAAAAAAAAAAAGAATTTGAGAAAGGGAAGGAGAAACTGCCACATCCTACTTCACAGATTCATGAGGGAATCAATACATTTTATGCATATAAAGGTATTTTAAGAAATGCTAAATAGCCTCAAGTATTCTTTTGTTAAATTAAGAAGTTATCACAACTATTCTTTGCTAATTAACTATGTCTGACACAGTTCATTAACACATACAAAACACGAAAAAAGCAAGTTGCTCTCAGCACTTAGTAAAACAAATACTTGCTAATTCCCTCATGATAATCCTGAGTGCAAAACCAGTTATTTTTTAAGTTTTGTTGTTGTTGTTGTTTTTTGGTTTTTTTTGTTTTTTTTTTTTAAACTTGGAGGACATCCTTGTGAATGCACAAGGGTGGCTATTATCTACCTGTTTGGGTCCCGAGACTTGATTCGTACTGTAACAGTTTGAGCTACACTAACCCAAGTGTCAACATGGTAGAAAAGGTAGATAATTATTGTGAAAACACATTTACATTTACACTCATGTCAACTGGAAATGCCCAGAGATGTGCCCACAGATTCCATGACTGCAATTGAGACCACAGCTACTTTGCTTGATTACATTAGCAGAGAGCTCTTTGCTAGAGTAAGATAACAATATTGTGTTACATTTATTTACATTTTCTTATACTGGTTTGTATTATGATCCTTCACAATGCTACATTATTTTCATCACAGTATAAACATATAAGGTTATTGAGCATCTGAATTAACTAATAATAATAGTTCAGAACCAAACACAGACATCTAGAAGTATGGGACCTGTTAGATGCTTTGACCTACTACCTACTACCTCCACCTTAACAGCCTGTATGTAAGTCGTTCCTGACATTTCTTGTGGGTTCAGAAGTCTTATTAATGTATCGATGTTGCATAATGACATGTCAATATTTCGAAATTATTTATAATTCATTCAAACATTTTCCTAATGACCAATAAAATTAATTGATAATACTTTTAAGCTACCAGATGAGCAGATGCCTTTGGTACAGCAACAGGAAGAGTTCTGTTTCACATCCTGCCTGCCTTCTTCCTTCCTTGTCTTTTTTCTCTCCTTCTCATTATCTTCCTTATTTTCCTCTTTTTTCTCCTTTATCCCCTTAATCTCCCCTCTCCTCCCCCTTCAACTTGTCTCCCCCTCCTTTCTCCCCCTCTTTGGATCCTTGATCATCTTCTACATCTCTTCTTCCTCATCCTCCCTCTCTTCCTCCTTCCCTCCTCCCCTCTCTTCCTCCTTCCCTCCT
>JADRCH010013438.1:27874-43084 GCA_019843965.1 Rhynchomys soricoides
GTGCACCCTGTTACTGAACTATTCCCACAGCCCTTGCTATGACTTCATAAAGGGTTTTCAAAGTTGAATCAGGAAATACCACCTGTTACATTTGGAAATAGAATCAAATAAAATTAGTCACAATCTTCTGAAAATACTAAAGTATACTTTCTCCTATTACCTATGCGGCTAGGTTTTCTTCACATACTTCAAACAAAGTATACAACCATAAAATTGAATAAAAAAAGCAAATTGGAGAACCAGGTGTCTTTAAAATTAAATTTAAGAAAATAATGCAGCCCTTCCCATTGTATTTTGATTTTTAGAAAATATCATTGTTTTTAAATGTGTTTTGATATTAATAATTGAGTTATTTCCATTGTTTCCTTGAAGTTTAGTATATTAATCTTAAAAAAAATTGAGTGAGAACTGGTGATACAGGTTTACAGTCATAGCTGGATAGAAGGCCAAGGTAGGAAAATGACAAGTTAAAAGCATTTCTGAGATACAGAAAAGGGGGGGGGGTAGGAGAGAGAGAGAGAGAGAGAGAGAGAGAGAGAGAGAGAGAGAGGGAGAGAGAATGTGTTAGTTCTGAGGCATCCTGGGTAACTCAGCAAGACCCTAATTCAAAATACAAAGTGTAAAGAAAGGCTGGCTACATATCATATCAGAGAACTCACTTAGCCCGTATAAGGCCCTAAGTTCCCACCGCAGCACCACAACATAAACTATGTAAAATTAAATTAAGTTTAAATCTCCCTGGTTTACTTTCTTTTAAAAAAATATTTATTTGCTTTCCTTTTAAAAAAGATTTAGTTATTTATTTTATACACATGAGTACACTGTAACTGTATTCTGACACACCAGAAAAGGGCATCAGATTGTTGGAAGCCACCATGTGGTTGCTGGGAATTGAACTCGACCTTTGGAAGAGCACTCAGTGCTCTTAACCACTGAGCCATCTCTCAGACTCTCTTGTTTTACTTTCAATGTGGTAAATAATTGATACGTTCATATAATAAATGTTTTTAGGATCTTTGATAAACTGTAAGACTGCACAGGTTTTCTGAGACCAAATGTTTCTGTGAAATAATATTACAAAGAACTCATTAAATACTTATTATTATAACAGTTCACACAATTAAGTCTTTTATTAATCCATTGTTTGTGTTCTTCATATGTCCCACAGTTATTATTTATTTTTCAATATTTGTTTTCATCACTTAGATAAACAGACAGGCCTTTTCATTTCCCAGTGCTTCTTAAATCTCAATGGTCTACAACAGTGGTTCTCAAACCTTCTTAATGCTGTGACATTTTAATACAGTTCTTCATATTGTAGTGATCCCCAAACATATAAAATTGTCCTGTTGCTACTTCATGACGTTTTTTATGATAACATTATGAATTGTAATTTAAATATCTATGTTTTCCAATTGTCTTAGATGACCCCTGTGAAAGAGTCGTTCAAACCCCCAAAAGAGTCCTGATCCAGATGTTAAGAGCCACTGGTCGTCTGCAAGTTCAATATATTCTTATATGCTTCTATTTCTTTTCTTTTAAAATCACATGGTAACCTCAAAGCTACACTGATATTGCAGTTTATACATGCTTCTGGAAAAGGTTAGTGTGTTAAAGTCTTGTTCACTACTTGTGGTACAACTGATAGGTGACTAGCTCATGAAGTCACTATCTTTACTAATGGGCTTTTATAAGTTGGGTTTGGTAGGAGAAGCCAGTTATAAGGAAGTCTTTGGAGATGATATCTTTCTCAAGTCTCTCTCTGTCTCTGCTTCCTATCTATGATAAGGTGAGCAATTTTGCCCCTATGATGGCTTCAACTATGATGAACTACCTTACTACTGCTCAGAGACAACTATATAGGTATAGATAGATATAGATATAGACATAGATATAGACATAGACATAGATATAGATAGAAATATAGATATAGATATAGATGAAATGAAACCTCTGAAACTCTGGGATGAAACAAATCACCCTTCTTTAACTTGATTTATAAGCTGTTTCTACACCTGTAACTCAAACCTGACTAACACAGATAATCGGAAGGCAACAAATGAGGTCATTGGTACAGTAGTTGTGAATGATGAAAAAGGTTCAACAACCTTGTGAGAAGATCTTGAAATAATTTAGATTTTGGATATAGATACTCTAGAATGTTGTAACCAGAGTTTAAAGGGTGATTATTTTGGGTTCTTGGAAAACAAGAGTAGATGTAGGAATACTGACTGAGAAAAATCACATGCATCTGATTTCAGAATGGGACAGGGATAGGATTAGGATATGAGCTAAAGCTAACATGTGTTACATTGAAGCGAAGAATGTTTCTATGTTTTGCTCATGGTCTGTAACTTACAGGGAACCTGGTTTTAAAAGTAATGGATGGATGAATTGGCAACTGAAGTTTCAATACATCCCATCTTTCAGGTTGTCGCATGAATCTTATTGATTGCTTCTTGCCATGTTTGCAGTGAGCATTTAGGGGAAATATGAGAGAAAAATTATTTGAAAATGTTTCAGTTTAGTCAAGGAGGAAATCACGCATATAAAGTTGGGAATAATTGACATGTGGCTTTAATGAGACTAGCACCATTAAAAAGAAGTTTCACACTAAAAATATGAAAGGTGCATGAGGGCAGAAAACCTGAACACTATAAGCTCAAGGATACAGAAGTGTATGCTCATTGGAAAGCTGTTCCCATGAAAGGAGACCATTGTTAGAGCACACTGCTCACTTAGGACCAATGAAAGAAGTATTTTTCTTAGGGTTAGTCACTAAACTAAACATGATCCCAGAGAGTCCAGCTACTACTATAACTGGCAGATATTTTCCATGTGATTCTGGCTTGTTAGGTTTGAAAATGCAAGAATATATATATCTTCCACTCATATCTTTAATAAAATCCTCAAGGTTCAGAATTCCCCTGAGAGGTCAATGTCTGAAGCTGAGAAAATAAAGCCTTCACTGCAGTGGATACAAGAATATTGGACAAAGCATCATAATGAATATCTGCAACAGAATGTAACAGGCACTGAGCAGAGCCCATTCAGGAAAAAAACAGACAGAATTAAAGCTAACAAGAGGGAACAGGGGTGGATAAGCCCTCTGGAGCTTATAGAATGGAATCCCATTTCAAATGGTAGGTACCTCACTATGGGATTATGAGAGTTGATCTTGGTTGTTTACTTGACTCACTTGGAAAAGGGGAATCTCAACTAAAGAACTGCCTTCATCTAATTAGCCTTGGCTATGACTGTGAGGCATCTTCTTCATTGTTAAATGATGTAGGAGGGCCTGACCACTTTGGACAGTCCCATTCCTTGGCATGTTAGCCTAAGCTCTATAAGAATGGAAGCTGAACATGAGCCCAGGCCAAGGCAGCATGTAGTCTTCCATGGTTTCTGCTTCAATCTCTTACCCTGAATTTCAGCCTTGGATTTCTTAGATGGTGGACTATAACTGTATAATGAAATTATACATTGTTTCAAGTTGTTTTTGGTTATGATGCCTGTCACAGAAACCAACAGAGATCAAGAATGTGTTTATTTGCTATACTTTGGTCTTAGTATCCCTTGCTCTTTTCTGCTTTTCTCTTTGCTTTAAGAATAGATACCATGTTCCACCACTATACACTGGAATCATTTAAAATTTCTTTTCCATGATACAGAGGCTTACAACCCACAGCTGAATCTAGTGTTCTATTTTCTTGAGACAAGGTCATATCATATATCACTGTCTGTCCTGTAACTCACTGAATGGACTAGCCTAGCCTTGAAACTACAGAGCTACATTTCCCTCTGCCCCCTAGATGTTGGGATTAAAGGCATGTACCACCACACCTGACTGCCTGGAGTCCATTAACTAGACTTTTTAAACAGTGTTAAAACTTTGAAGACTAGTGGAGTTCAATTTAATACATCTTACACTTCCAGAGACAAGGATGAAGTGCTACAGTTTGGGTATGAAATGTGCCTCTAAAGAGTTCATGTATTTAAGGCTTTCTTCCCAGTTGTTGGCTCTATGGAAGGATGGCCCATGAAGGGTAGGGTCTTACTGGAGTAAAAGATAGAGTTTGGCAGCAATGACTCCTTCATGAGGCATTTGACTTAAACAATAGATTAAGCCATTGGTGGGTGTACAAGAGAATGGAGGATGGACTTACTCACATCATCAAAGGATGACTGGAATAAATGGGTTACTGGGGCCATAACATTTTAGAGCTTGTATTTGTCTCTGACTTCTTTTTTGCGCTCTCTCTCTCTCTCTCTCTCTCTCTCTCTCCCCCTCTCTCTGCTTCCTGGTTTCCATAAAAGGAGCAGTTGTACTACTACTCACTCATGTCCCCATGATGCTCTATCTTACCATGAACCCATAACAATGGAGCAGAACATGAGTCTTTCCTTGGGGTTACTATGTCAGACAGTTTGTTACTGTGCTGAAAAGCTGAGGAACAAGGTTTTAAATTCCCCCATTATCTGTGGTGGCAGCACTGATACCATTGCCAAACATTAAACTTGATATGCATATTAACTTTCTAATCTACAGCCAACTATTTATAGCCTCAGTGTGTTGTGGAGACAAAGCAATAACTAGCAGCAAAGATTCTCTTCCCTTCCTGTACAAATTCACAGAATGCACTTTGCATCTTAAATTTGATTATTATGTGGATACTTTCATCTGTGTAAAGATTAAAATGAATAACTTGCCATAGTAATGCTCAAACATTAGTTTGTGCCCTGCAACTTCCTATCCCCTGGGAGTTTGTTAGAAATTCAGATACTTGGGCTTCACAAATACTCAATCAAAATCTGCATTTTAACAAGTTCCCTAGGAGGCTTATGGGCATCATGTTTGTAGTGATGCAATAGAATTGTCTAAGCCCTAATGATCTCAGCATGCTGTCTTATAATTGGCAAATGGTCACTATATAAATAGAACTCCAGCAAATGTGTTATATTACAAGATATTAGATAAAATATTCCATCTACCCCGTTTCTCCATGTGTCTTGCATGTTATTGTTCCTTAGTTAACTGAAATTTTCTCCTTTCAAATATTAGAATTGTTCTATATATTTTTCATGGTCCATTTAAAAAAATAACATAGAATTTTTATTCTTTTTTGGAGCATAAGATCCATTATTTCAACTCCTATTGGATTTTTTTGTCCTTGAAAATACTGATGTATAGATTTCATGCTCTGTAGAATGATCAGTCAGAGTTGGCTCATGTTTTCCCTTTCTGTCAGTTTGGAGGCTCATTTTTATGTATTTCTGAATTAGCAAAGTATTCAAATGCTGTGCCTCTGGATTCTGTGAATCACCTCTAACCCCTTGACTATAAAGTCCCTCAGAATTTACTATGATGCAGTTCAAGAGCTTGGAAGAATAACTGACCATTTTAGAGGAGGAAGACTACATATCAAGTATACTAACCAGTTTATAGGACTTTAAATAAGTCCAAGTCAGCTAATCTTATCTTGGCTGCACTTAGAATTATCTGGGAAGGGTTTAAGGAATGCAAGCCCTAGGTCTTAGGTTAGTTCCTCCAGAGACTTCGTATGTTTGAATAGTATGTCCATGTGCATGCCTGTTTGCATAGGTGAGGACACATTAAGCCTCAGAATTCATGTCAAAAATTAGGAATCATCCTTGATACTTTTCCTCCTTATCCAGAGAGGTAAGGTCTCTCAATCAAACATAGAGCTCACTGATATGGCTAGTTTATTTAGGCAGCTTGCTCTAGGAAATCCCTCATCTCTGTATTCTAAGATTGAAATCCAAGGCTAGCTGACATGGTACCCAGAATTTACATGGGTTCTAGGGATCTAGACTCTGGTTTTCATACTTGCATGACAAGTGCTTTAACAACAGAATTATCTCTCCAGCCCAGAATACTCATTTAAAACATTCACTATGGTAAGTGAAGAAAACCAGAGATTAGAAATCATTGTTCTACAGAACGGTGAATCAAAAATAATCATACCTAGATCAGCCTTGGATCAAGCAGCGTCTTCTTTTACTAAGCTTTTTCTAGGGACCAGTATGGATAGTGTTTAAAAATGTCAGCTATGTCTGTAAGGTTTACTTAAATATTTGAAAGAATTATTTAAATGTTTGTTTTTGTCCTTAATAAAGGTTATATTGTATCTTAATAAAGAGTCAAAAGATCAAATAAACTGATGAGGTTACACTGTGAAATAAATTAGATAAAACTAAATGAATATTGGAGACAACATTAGATACATGTTCATAAAACTAAAAATAATCTATGCAGCAAAGTGGATACCAAGTTACCCAAAACTTGGAATCCTTGACTGAATATGATGCATGATCTCAGTGGAGTCCAAACACAAACTGGCTTAGTATAATAACCTGCGGGCATATGACATTCCATTTCTTTCTTAAAGTTCTATGTCATTTTGGCATCTTATTTCATAAATGTTTCATAGTGCTGTATTTCATATATCATAATGTATATGCGTTCAAGGCACTGATGTGAATCTTTAAATGCAATAGCTATTTCAGAGTTCTTATGTTTAAATCCTATCAGAATATTTCCACACGAAGTTTCAGTTTAGGTCAGAGGAATAATACATTAAACTTTTCAGGTCAATGTCATGTATCGTCTTTGTGCTTGATTACTATTTTAGCCTTGGGGCTAAGTGCTTTTTATTTTAAAAATAATAAGAAATTTAATAAAGGATTGTGACATTCAAAAGCAGTTTGGAATTCACCTGAGAGACGAACAGATCCACAGGGGCCTGTGCTGAAGTACTAACTGTGTTCTACATCTACTGATTATTACTGGTTGATTTGGTGAGTAAAAAATGGTTTGATTTAGTCTGCAGAGTCTGAACT
Source organism: Rhynchomys soricoides (assembly GCA_019843965.1). Taxonomy (NCBI): domain Eukaryota; kingdom Metazoa; phylum Chordata; class Mammalia; order Rodentia; family Muridae; genus Rhynchomys; species Rhynchomys soricoides. Next base: position 34,736 of record JADRCH010013438.1, read on the forward strand.
TGAAGTTTGAATTTTATCTTGTACATATCCTTTTGTTTGCTTGTTTGCCCCTCTGTCTTCTTAGTGAAGACTAAGTAAAATAGCAGCTACTTATTTTCAGTGTTTAAACAGTACAATAGAATTTATAATAATCTTATGGCTATTTTACACATCTTTGCAGAGATAAATACTACAAATAACAACAGGCCAAATGTCCATATTAAAAAGAAAATCTTAGGCTCAGGAGATGGCTTTGTGTGGGTGCTAGTTTGCTTTATATTGCTGTGAGAAAGACAATGAGCAAAAGCAAGTTGGAGTGGAAATGGTTATTACAAATCTTACAAGTTAGAGTCTATCACTCAGGGAGACCATGGCAGAATCCTGGATGGGGAACTGAAGCAGAAACCATGGAAAAATGATTCTTGCTTTCTGTGGCTTGCTCTACTTACTGTTTTATGTAACCCAGGACCACCTGACAGGGTGAAATCACCTCTGTGGGCTGGGCATTCCACAAACATGCCTACTGCCATTTGATAAAGGCATTTTGTCAATTGTGGTTTCTTCTTTTCAGATGATTCTAGCTGTGTCAAGGTGACAAAAAAAAATATCCAGCTCAGTGAGTAAACTGCTTTCTATGCAAGCAGATAACTCTGCATTCAATTGGCAGAATTCAAAATCTAGTTGCCTGGCCTAGAAATGCTTTCAAACAATGTAGAAGGCAAGGATGAACAATTGACGCTGTCCACTCATTTCATACATGTGTGATATCTCATGTACACACACACACACACACACACACACACACACACACACACAAGATTGAAAAACAAACTAACAAAATAAAATATAAACATTAAATCTTGAGACACATTGACTCAAACAAACAATTCCGTCGAGGCCACTGATAATATTCGTTTAGTTAACTTTTGTACTTGATCATGTTAAGAACTCAAAAGTTGGGGCTGGAGAGAGTGTCTAGTGGTTAAGGGCAGTTCATTCACCTCCAGAGAACTGAAGTTCAATTCTCAGCATCATGTCCTATGACTCACAACTGCCTGCAATTCTAGCTCCAGGCCAGAGCCTCTGCGGGATCATGCATTCATATGTGTAAAGACTTACACATTTTTAAAAGTAACAAAAATAAAACAAAATAAAATAAAATAAAATAGAAAGAACCTAAATGTTTATCTGGATATATGGCTTGTCCTGGAAATTCCAGCTTGTTCAGAGGCAGAGGCACAAGAATTTCCATAAAGTTAAGGCCAGCTTGGTCTACATAGCAGGCTCCAAGCCAGCCAAGGAGGAAACATAAGTAACAACAATAATAAAAAAGAGGGTTTTTCTTCTTATATCATCTGATAAAATTTCACTTTGAGAAATATTCCCAGTTTTACCCAGTTTAGAACAAAACGAGAGATTATCATAGCTAGAGAGACAAACTCAGAGAGGGAATTATCTAAACGAAAAGCACAGCTCTTATCTGGAGCACAGATTTACGTTACCTCAAATTCCATGTTCGAATGGGGAAGCAGTTCCATGAAGTTGTTATAGGTTTACAGAACAAAGAAACTCATAAAGTGAGGTGCGTTTAAAACACCTCAGGAAGGTGGTCACAGTGGATTGGAGAAAAGCTTTTCTATTGGCCCAAGATGCTACTGAGCTTTTGGTTGGTGGGAGGTATGGTCTGCTAAATTAATAGATTATACAATGTTTTGATCTATCATTCACACGATGCTAATTAGACATAGAAGTGGACAAGGAGTGACTTCGTTGGAGAGCTAGAGCTAGCCCAAGACAAGGAAACTAGCCTCTGAGCTTGTATCACTCATCTCCATTACAGTGCCCTCTGTAGGTCAAATACCACATCTTGTGCATGTGAGAATTAAATACCTTTTACTAAATATTATAACTTCTCTCAGAGGTAGGAAGTCTCATCCTTAGGATATAGATGAAAGTGTATAGTAGGCAGGACAGCAGCCTTCATGAGATGGAAGTAACATCTAAAGTCCATTAAGAAACAAATTCTTGGATCATGTAAAAACTATTAGCCATCATAAATTTTCTTTGTCCTTCTCTTATCTGACATAACACTTACATGTGATGTTTTACTTAATAGGCTGCCCAGTCCATTCATTTATGATTTTATTTTACTTTAGCTTTGTAAAATGCTCCATTGTGTATATAGATCATTTTTTTCCTTCTCTGATCCTATGGATCCTTGGTGTCCTTTCCATAAATTAGCTATTGTGAATAGAAGAAAACCATACCTAGGTATGTGCAGATCTTTACTGTATGCTTTGAGCATTACCCACCAAGTGGTAATCTGATTAACTATCATCCATAAGACAATAGTTCTATTTTTAGTTCTTTGAGGCACCACCACATTTCCAAAATGGCTACAGTAACTTACAGTCCCATTTACAGTGAGTAATGACATCCTCCCCCCCCCCAACACCTACCACATCTTAATAACAGCTTTTCTAACTGAGGTGAGATTGAATCTCAGTAAACTCAGTAAACTTTGTTTGGCATGTCCTTAATGGTGTTAAATGGTGGTATTTTCACATATTTACTGGCCATTTGAGCTTCTTTTGAGAAGTGTCTGTTTAGACCATTTGTTCATTTGTTGTTTGGGCTATTTATTCTTTCCACATTTAGTATATTTTGTTCTCTGTGTGATTTGAATTTTAATCCCTTGTCAGATAAACAGCTGGTGCAGACAGTCCCCCCTCTTGTAGGAAAGTGTCTATAATCCGCTGCATCTTTTGCCAGACAGAAGCTTTTTAATTGCAGGGAGTTCTGTTGCTCAACTCTTGTCTTCCAAAATACCAGAGTTCTGTTTGGAAAGCCATTCCCATGCCTACGTCTTGAAGTAACTTCCCTATATTTTCCTCAAGCAGTTTCAAAGTTCCAGGTTCTGGCCTTTAGGTCTTTCATCTACTTGACTTGTCTTTCTGAAGAGATTTCACACCGTTCTACTGGATGGAACTAAAACACAGACAATTGTGGGTCAAGGGTTGGCAGGACCACATCTTGACCAAGACTGCTTAGATGTGCAGTGACCTGTTTAAACTTTTATACCACTTCACAACTCTGAAGATGAACTTTGAGGGCTTTTTTGGATCTCTTAGACCCTGTTCTTAATAAATTAAAAACAAAACAAAACGAAACAAGACAAAGCAAAACAAAAAACCTCCTTATTTGCTTTTCAATTATTAAGCTGGCCTTTTCTTTTTCTTTTTTCTTTTTGACTTCTTTGGGATAAGATGAATTTTATAGCACCCCAAGTTCAATAACAGATATTTAAGAGGCCATCTTTCTCCAATGATGTTTTATACACACACACACACACACACACACACACACACACACACACACACACATATAACAAGGGCTGTGGTTCTGTGGAACTGTTTCTGGGTCTTTAGTTTCATGGGTCTCTGTAGCTGTTCTCGGGCTGGAGCCATGTTGCTTTTTCTCACTTGTGGTACAGTTTGAAGTTGAGAATTAGTTTTTCTCTGGTGTTGTTCTATTGATTGCTATTGCTTGGTTTTCTTGATACTCTTTATGTCTCCATTTGAATATTAGGGCTTCTGGTTTCTGTTTCTATAAAGACCTCTTATATTTTCACAGTGATTGCACTGAATTGGTTGATTACTTGGATTCTGTGATCATTTTAACCATATATAATTCTACTAATTTACCAACTACTAATCTAATCTAAGGACTTCCACTTTCAAGTGTCTTCTTGATGTTCTTAATGATTTTTCAGTTTTCATTCATTGTGAATGTCTCTCACTTCTTTGCTTAGGATTATTCTGTAGACTTTATTTTGGTTTTGTGAATCTATTGTGACTGTGATTCCCGCCCACTGGTTGTTTTGAATGTTTTGTGTTCTTGCCTTTCTCAGTCCTCTTAGAGCTTTCCTGATTTACTAAGTTACTCTTTTTGATTCTTTCCTATTTATCACTTTTAATCTATTTCCTAGTGAGATTTATTTGTTCTCCAGACCTTGCATTTATGTGCATTTTCCTTCTCTGTTTGAAGGTTCCGTATAAGTACATTCAGTGGTACTGGCATAGTGGTCATAAATTGCTTTAGTTTTTGAGGGGCAGGATCTTGATTTTTTCTTAGTTTTAACATGTGGCTGTGGTAGAGATGGTAACCATGGCTGCAGGTTCTTTCCTATTGCTGTGTATTTTATTAGTTTGTAAATGTTGTACAACATGTTTTGATCGTATTTATCATTCCTCATCTTCTCCCTGATCCACCCTCTTTAATACCCACCCAGACTGCTTCTTACATATGTTTTAATCCTATCATTTCCAATTTGGACTGCCCATATATTCTTGGATGTGTGGCCTTACAATGATAAAAGAAATATAGTCAATTTACCAGGGGCTAGATTCTTAAAGGAAACTGACTCTCTATTCCAACAGCTACCAATTGCAGTTAGCTCCTCTACCAGCAGCTGACTGAGACAGACGCAGATACTTACCGACAGTGGTTGGACTGAGGTCTGGGACCCCTATGGAAGAGTTAGGGGAGATGGCAACCACATAGGAAGACCAACAATGTCAACTAACCCAGACCCCTGAGAGTTCCCAGAGACTAAACCACAAACCAGAGAGCATACATTGGCTGGTCCATGACCCTGGCACATATGCAGTAGAGGGCTGTCTTGTCTGGTCTCAGTGGGAGAGGATAAGCCTAATCCTGTAGAGACTTGATGCCCCAGGGAAGGGAAATGCTGGAGGGGGAGGGGTGTAAATTGGGTAGAGCCATGGGAGAGCCTCTCAGAAGCAAAGGAGAGGCAGTATGGATTAAAGAACTCTAGGAGGACAACAGGGAAGGGGGCAGCATTTGGAATGTAAATAAATAAAATAATTTAATTTTTAAAAAGAGAGAGAGAAGGAACTGGAGAGGTGAAAGCAGGAACGGGGTGAGAGGGCTGAGGTCGACAATGGAATATTTCCTTGCCCAGGGGGTGTCGGCGGGGTGATGTGCAGCAACCTAGAGCTTATGAAAACACAGACTCAACCTGCTGTACATGTTGCCAAGTCTATGGGGTCTCCCGGGCTCTGGGCAATGATGGGGGCCTGAGGAACGATTCACTTGCTGGATTGGACTCCTTGAAGGACCACTGTGGTCCATGATTCCACTGAGAGGTATGTGTGGGTCAGTGGTCCTGATGCAGCCAGGGACCCGGTTGATGTCTGAGGCCTGTGCTACCACCTAATGCCCGAGATCATGTTGATGTCTATGGGTCATGCTGCCTCTGGAGGGGGGTGGGGCACATTGTTGTGAGCAGCCTGCACTGCCAACTGAGGCAATGGTGTTGTCTGAGCTCTTGTTGTCACTGAGGGCAAAGTCTGGGTCTGAGGTCCTGCTGCAACTGGGGTCTCTGTTGATGCCCATCGTCCATGTAGCCACCAAAGGCCATGTTGACGTCAGTGATCTGTGCTGCAGCCTGAATCCATATCGATGTCAGCGGGCCATACTGCTGCCAGGGCCATACTCATCTGAGTGGCCTGCACTGTCACCTGAGGCTATGTTGATGTCCGGTCCTCGCTGCTGTGGTCTAGGACCACATCAGGGTCCTTGATGCTACAGCTCTTCAGCTGCAGACCATAATCATGGTCTGTGCTGTTGCCAGAAACCATGTGGAAGCCTATGATCCATGCTTGACTGACTGCCAGGAGTAAGGAAACTATTTTGGCAGAGACATCGATGACTACAGATACACAGTTGATAAAGAGGGACATGGACTTCTTCCATGACAAACCCTTACCTCACACCACTTCCCCCCCACCCCCCAAATAATAGCCTAAACAGAAAGCCATGAAAGAGAACTCTTAAAAAGTATTATATGGATGGTGAAGTGTAACTCTCTGCAACTGATGGCTTCAGGCAGGGATTCAGGAGGAGAAGGACTTAATTCTATTTAAGTGGCAGGCTACTGAGAATTTGACCATGCTCCAGTGAGTATATAGATAACACAATTGGACTATTATTTTTTCTGTTGTGGGGGATGCTCACGAAGTTGAGACAGGGAGACATGGAAGGACTGAGAAGTTAGTGTGATCAGGGTATATTATGTGAAATTCCCAAATACTCATTAAAAATATGATGTTGAGTTTAAAAAGCTAATAAAGCAAAAATAAGTTTATCAGAATTATTAGAAGAGGATGGGAGAGGGGAGAAATAAAGAAATACCAAGATATGAAAGAAAAAGTGTGAGCACAGTATGGAGAAAATAATGAAGAAAAACATCACAATACAAATCTAAAATGAGGGGGATGCAGAGGAGAGATGGCTCAGTGGTTAAGAGCACTGACTCTTCAGAGGTCCTGAGTTCAATTTCCAGCAACCACATGGTGGCTGACAACCATCTTTAATGGGATCTGATGCCCTCTTCTGGTGTGTCTGAAGACAGTGACAGTATACTCATAAAATAAAATAAATAAATATTTTTAAAAATCTAAAACAAAACAATGAAGAAATTTTTTTTTTTTTTAAAAAAAAAACTCTTTTCTGGGGAATTAGAAATATCCTGTGGATAAAAGACAGCATTTTCAACAAATGGTGCTGGTTCAACTGGCTGTCTACATGTAGAACAATGCAAATTGATCCATTCCTATCTCTCTGTACAAAGCTCAAGCCCAAGTGGATCAAGGACCTCTACATAAAACCAAATACACTGAAAGTAATAGAGGAGAAAGTGAGGAAGAGCCTTGAACAAAAGGGCACAGGGGAAAAGTTCCTGAACAGAGCACCAATGGCTTATGCTCTAAGATCAAGAATAGAGAAATGGGACCTAATAAAATTGCAAAGCTTCTGTAAGGCAAAGGACACAGTCAATAGGACAAAACGGCAACCTACAGATTGGGAAAAAGATCTTTACCAATCGTACATATGATAGAGGGCTAATATCCAATATATACAACGAACTCAAGAGGTTAGACTCCAGAGAATCAAACAACCCTATTAAAAAATGGGGTACAGAGCTAAACAAAGAATTTTCAACTGAGGAATATCAAATGGTCGAGAATCACCTAAAGAAATGTTCAACATCCTTAGTCATCAAGGAAATGCAAATCAAAACAACCCTGGGATTCCACCTCACACCAGTCAGAATGGCTAAGATCAAAAATTCAGGTGACAGCAGATGCTGGGGAGGATGTGGAGAAAGAGGAACACTCCTCCATTGCTGGTGGGATTGCAAGCTGGTTCAACCACTCTGCAAATCAGTCTAGCGGTTCCTCAGAAAATTAGACATAGTACTACCTGAGGACCCAGCTATAACACTTCTGGGCATGTACCCAAAGGATTCTCCAACATATAACAAGAACACATGCTCCACTATGTTCATAGCAGCCTTATTTATAATAGCCAGAAGCTGGAAAGAACCTAGATGTCCCTCAAGAGAGGAATGGATACAGAAAATGTAGTACATTTACATAATGGAGTACTACTTAGCTATTAAAAACAATGAATTCATGAAATTCTTAGGCAAATGGATGGAACTAGAAAAATATCATCCTGAGTGAGGTAACCCAATCACAAAAGAACACACATGGTATGCACTTACTGATAAGTGGATATTAGTCCAAAAGCTTGGAATACCCTACATAACAATTCACAGACCACACAAAACTCAAAAAGATAGAAAGAGGAACAAAATACTCACGGGAGCAAATACAGAGACAAAGCCAGAAGGAAAGGCCATACAGAGGCTGCCCACCTTAGAACCCATCCCATATACAGACACCAAACACAGACACTATTGTGGAGGCCAAGAAGTGCTTGCTGACAGGAGTCTGTTATAGCTGTCTCCTGAGAGGCTCTGCCAGAGCCTTACAAATACAGAGGCGAATGCTCACAGCTAACCATTGGACTGAACAAGGAGGTTCCCAATGGAAGATTTAGAGAAAGGACTGAAGGAGCTGAAAGGGTTTGTAACCCCAGAGGAAGAACAACAACATCAACCAATTGGATGCCCCAGAACTTCCAGGGACTAAACCACCAACCAAGGAGTACACATGGAGGGACCCATGGCTCCAGCTGCATAAGTAGTAGAGAATGGCCTTGTCAGGCATCAATGGGAGCAGAGACCCTTGGTCCTGTGAAGGCTAGATGACCCAGTGTAGGGGAATTTGAGGGAGGAGAGGAGAGAGTGGGTGGGTGGGTGGGGGAACACATTCATAGATGTAGGTGAAGGTGGATGGGATAGGGGGTTTCTGGGGGGGATGAATAGGGAAAGGGGATAACATCTGAAACGTAAATTTTAAAATATCCAATAAAAAAGAAATATTGTTTTTTTCTTCAGAGACTTGAAGTTCTTGTCATACAGATCTTTCACTTGCTTGG
>JADRCH010013438.1:43184-87428 GCA_019843965.1 Rhynchomys soricoides
CCAACCAAGGAGTACACATGGAGGGACCCATGGCTCCAGCTGCATAAGTAGTAGAGAATGGCCTTGTCAGGCATCAATGGGAGCAGAGACCCTTGGTCCTGTGAAGGCTAGATGACCCAGTGTAGGGGAATTTGAGGGAGGAGAGGAGAGAGTGGGTGGGTGGGTAGGGGAACACATTCATAGATGTAGGTGAAGGTGGATGGGATAGGGGGTTTCTGGGGGGGATGAATAGGGAAAGGGGATAACATCTGAAACGTAAATTTTAAAATATCCAATAAAAAAGAAATATTGTTTTTTTCTTCAGAGACTTGAAGTTCTTGTCATACAGATCTTTCACTTGCTTGGTTGGAATCACACCAAAGTATTTTATATTATTTGTGATTATTGTGAAGGGTGTCATTTCCCTAATTTCTTTCTCAACCTGTTTATCCTTTGAATAGAGGAAGGCTACTTATTTGTTTGAGTTAATTTTATATCCAGCCACTTTGCTGAAGTTGTTTATCAGCTGTAGGAGTTCTCTGGTGGAATTTTGGGGTCACTTAACTATACTATCATATCATCTGCAAATAGTGATATTTTGACTTCTTCCTTTCCAATTTATACCCCTTTGACCTCCTTTTATTGTGTAATTGTTCTCGCTAGGACTTCAAGTACTATATTAAATAGGTAGGGAGAGAGAGGGCAGCCTTGTCTAGTCCCTGATTTTAGTTTGATTGCTTCAAGTTTCTCTCCATTTAGTTTGATGTTGGCTACTGGTTTTCTGGATATTGCTTTTACTATGTTTAGGTATGGGCCTTGAATTCTTGAACTTTCTAAGACTTTTATCATGAAGGGATGTTGCATTTTGTGAAAATGTTTTCAATTTTGTGAAATGCTTTCTCAGCATCTAATGAGATGATCACGTGGTTTTTTTCGTTGAGTTTGTTTATATAGTGGATTATGTTGATGGATTTCCATATTGAACCATCCCTGCATCCCCGGGATGAAGTCTTGTTTGCGATATTTTATTTTTAATTATGATCATGATGGATGATTGTTTTGATGTGCTCTTGGATTCAGTTTTCGAGAATTTTATTGAGTGTTTTTGCATTGATATTTATAAGGGAAATTGGTCAGAAGTTCTCTTTCTTTGTTTGGTCTTTGTGTGGTTTAGGTATAAGCATAATTGTGGCTTCATAGAATGAATTGGGTAGTGTTCCTTCTGTTTCTGATTTGTGGCATAGTTTGAAGAGTATTGGTCTTCTTTGAAGATCTGATAGAAATTGGTCCTGTTTAGAAGGGGGAACAAAATACTCACAGGAGGAAATATGGAGACAAAGTGTGGAGTAGAGACTGAAAGAAAGGCAATCCAGAGACTGCCCCACCTGGGAACCCATCTCATATACAGTCACCAAACCCAGACATTATTGTGGAGGCCAAGAAGTGCTTGCTGACAGGAGCCTGATATAGCTGTTTCCTGAGAGGCTCTGCCAGAGCCTGACAAATACAGAGGTGGATGCTTGCAGCAAACTGAACACAGGGTCCCAAATGGAAGATTTAGAGAAAAGACAGAAGGAACTGAAGGGGTTTGCAACCCCATAGGAAGACCAACAATATCAACCAACCAGATACCCTAAGACATTGGCAGGGACTAAATCACCAACTAAGGAGTACACATGGAGGGATCCATGGCTCTAGCTGCATATGCAGCAGAGGATGGCCTTGTCGGGCATCAGTGGGAAGAAGAAGAAAGAAGAAGAAGAAGAAGAAGAAGAAGAAGAAGAAGAAGAAGAAGAAGAAGAAGAAGAAGAAGAAGAAGAAGAAGAAGAAGAAATATCACTGCTTTTTGAACCACTGGCTCTTGAGTCCAGCAGGCATGTAGGCAGGGTATAATATGTTTTATCCCTTTTCAAAAGTACTCAAAACTTCCAAGAGACTAGGCATTGTGGAGACAGAGTCCTGCCCTGTAGTATTGGTGGGCACAAGGTGAGTAATGGCAATGTCCACTGCTGGGCTGTATTCACTGTGTGTAGACTCTGTGTGTGATCACAGCAGGTTAAACCCGAGGCTGTCCATTTACACTTAAGCTCCTGCGTGGGAATGTTTTTGTAGCACCTCTTCTCCAGATGCTTCTGCACCCCAGTATGTGAATATGGCAAACGGGAAGAAATCTATCTACATCAGGCTACTAGGGTGATCCTCAGGCTCCAGGGCTTCCCATATCTTTCCACCCATCACTCTATCCTCAAGAATCCAAACACACATGGTGTGATGTCCCTCTCAGAATCCAGCCCGGACACTTTAAAACCCCTTCTCTTTCATCTGTAACACACAGGATGTTTTGTACCTCACAGATTCATGTCAGTGAATTTCTGACTAAGTCAGGAATGTGGACCTAAACTGCCTGGTACAGAGAGTGAGGAGGAGACACAATTGCTACCGGCAAGCTCAGACAGCAAGAGCCCTTTGAAGGTGTCACATTCGCATGGCTTCTAAAACTAAGCTAGACAACTCAGGGGACCCCACTTAGCTCAGCTGGTCGTGCTGAGTGCAGAACTCCTGCTTTACACTGTAGAGATGCCTTACATATTACAAGGCTTCCCTTTCTGTATTTGTGGGGCCATAGGAGTTCTTCCTTTCCCCCCCTGCTGCTCTAATCAGGGTTTTCTTTATTCTCCCAACTTGCCACCAGTGTTTGCTACCAAAGTTCTCTCTTCTGCTTATAGTCCTAAAATCCAGTGTTTCTGTCACCTAATTGCTGACTATTGTTGCAACCCACTGATTTTCAGGAAACCCAACATCTCTCCCAGCAGCCTATTGCTTAGATTCAGTCTACTGGACATATGGGAAAGTACCAAGACCTTCAATCTATATGTGTCTCATTTCCTACATGATAGTTTATTGCTCATCAAATAATCAAAGAGTTTTCTATGCTAATATGTTTGTGGACATTTCTTGTTTGCGATATTTTATTTTTAATTATATTTCCCCAGACTGAATTTCCTAGTAATCTTTCTCCTGTAGTAGTTGATGTCCGATAGGTCAGTTTCCGAGGTCCAACTACATGTGCTTTCAGGCTCTTTTGAATATAATTTCCAAAATGTAGCCTTGGAAGATTCTACTTTTTCAGTTGGATTTAATTGTTTTCAACATACCTACATCTTTACCAAAACTTTGGCAAACACAAAGTCCTTGGGAGGTTTTGTTTCTGACAGCAATACATTTAACAGATGTTGCCTATGCTCTCCTCTCATCTCTATTTCTGAGAGAGAAGGTGTTTTACCTCTATCCTTTATGGTCCTACAGAGATTCAGTTTTAAATGGTAAATGTTAATTGCCACTGTTGAGTTGAATTTTAACTAAGGTTGGTGACCTTTCCTTTATTAAAATTAATATTGATTGGTTCAATCTAATTTACTAACAATGAAGAGAAGGTACAGGCAGTGAACATAGAATCAGTAGCACTTGAATTCACAGGAATCGGGACTCTCAATGCAAGCTAGGCTTTTCACATTCTGAAAGGCTTCCATTTAAGTATGATTTGTAGCTCTTGTTTCTCGGCAAAATATGTACGGAGAGTTGTTTAATAAAATAGATCCTATAGCTATTATTACTGAGACCAAGTCACAGAAAATACATCACACAGTGCCTGCGAGAACCTAAGAGGGAAAGGTCTTGCTAATGTCAACCAAGGCAGTTCATGGCAGCCTGTGAAAAGGTGTCTTAAAGGTCATCTGCACATAAATGAACACTTTCTTCATTCTAGCATGCTCAGGGTTTAGAAGCATGAAGCATCAGAACAAGAGTCTGCTACACTCTTGCTGAGGCTGCAAAACCCAGCAGTCTCCTTTATTTTCGATGTAATGATCGCAAACTCATAACAAGTCAAAGGATTTTCTGTGTGATACATGCTATGAGCTTACTAGTGTGGAGAGAAGCAGTAGCTACCCACAAGGAACAGTGAGCTACAAAGGTCCCTGTCTAGAGCTCAGAGTGCAAGTCAGCTCTTCATATGTCCAGTTTCACTTTATTGAGCATTTTCCTCATACCTTTGCAAACAACTCTAAATCCACGAATAGAATAAAGGTTACTGTTTAAAAGTTTAAACAGTTTTAAAGCTCTTTAAAAGTTATAATAGTTGGAATAAAGAGGGCATTTCTGTTGTCCCAAGTAACTGTTTGTCTGTCTATAGCATGGTTCTCTCATGAGTACCTTCGGCCTTTATGTAAAATGGAGGTCTCCTCCAAACCAAAAAGATAAGGCTGAGAAACTTCATCCACAGCCAAAGAAGGAAAGTTCAAGACAGAAGCATAAAATGTGGATTAAAAAAGAATTTAGTGTGCAACCAGAGAGAGGCTCAGTGACTAAAAACAATGGCTGCTCTATTCTTCTAGAGGTCCTGAATCAATTCCCAGCAACCCTATGGTGGCTTATAACCATCTGTAACAGGGTGGATGCCTTCTGCTGGTAAACAGATATACATATATGCAGGCAACACACACACAAATGTAAACAACCTTTAAAAAAATATCAGTGGTGTTTATCACAGCACAATAAAGAAGCCTTTGTTAGGAATGGTGGCAGTAGGTATTGCAATACAATGGGGTCTTGAAGTGTGAGAGACAGGTCTGTCTCAGCTTTGATCACAGAATGGGAAAGTACAGATTACACACAAGGACCAGAGTGGAGGTCAACAAATGGTAGATTACTAAGAACAAACCTCGGTAGAAGGGAGTATGGCTATATCACCCTAACAGTCTTGTTCCTGAAGTCTGGGTATAGTAATCAGTAATCACCTGAGGGATAATGGAGGACAAGCATCCAATCATGTAGAGAAGAACTATGGGAAAGAGCATTTTCTGGTAAAGTGACTTAGCAGGGTTCTCTGGAAAAACAGTTTTACAGTGCAGCACAGATGGTATAGCAGAAGGTTCAGGAACCTGACTAACATTTGGACAAGCGAACAATCTCTGTCTCTGTCTGTTTCTGCTTTGCTTGTGAAATTTTATTAAGGAGAAAGAGTCTGTGAGAATGGAGAGAAACTTGACCCTTTGGGATCCAATTATAGTAAACATTTTAGTTTTGGACACTGGTTCTCAAAGGAGCTGTCATTTCCCTCTATGTCAGACTGCTTCCCACAGAAAATGGATGGCTCCAAAAGGCCATGTCTTTTTGAGTCAGTCAAACTGTCTCCAGTGGTTTATTTGGGGATATGAGAGCCACATATGTTGAGGATGGGGTGGGTATGTGTGTTGGGGACTGGGGTTTAGGAGTTCTGGTGTACACTTGTTAGAGTGTGTACACAAGTTAGAGAACTTTCAGGAAATGAAATGTCAAAAGAACAAACTGAGCAGGCAAGACAGACTTTAGTGAACATTCCTCGGAAGAAGAGAAAGAATGAACTCTGAAACCAGAATCAGGAAGATTTTCAAATGCTGGGATGAGTAAGTTCTTCTAAAACAACTGATGGCCTTTGGGATGGAGACTGGTGACTGTGACTAACTAGATCAGGTGTTGGAGCTAGGATCCCTTCTATTCATCCACATACTGAGAGACAGGGATTCTACCTCTTTCAATAGTTACTTCTCCAAGCAAAGACTCTGCCTGAAAGGGTTAGCACTGGTTTATAGAAGATGTATATCTCAAAGGAACAAAGAAAAATTTACAGTTGTGTTTTCCATAGTCAATGTACGGAAAAAAGGAGATCAAGAGTCCAATGTAATAAAGATGTCTCCCTAATGTTTAGTGAAACTATGAATTACGTTTAGCATGTGTTGGTTGGACATGGAAGGGAAAAACGTGTTTAAAGATTTTTTTTCCCTGTTTTTCTCCTTTTTTATCCCTCTCCTTTTCTGTCCTTAGGTTTGTTATTCTCTCTCTCTCTCTCCCATAAAGCCAAGTCTTGATCATGTCTTTAAATCTGGATGACTTGATTGTGGCTATTCAGTTCAATATCAAAATTTTCATAGATTGACCACCAATAATCTAGTAGAATGAAGTGAAATGTATTTAGCATAACAGTAAATGTAATTGAGTGTATCCTTTAAAAGATAATTAAAAATTAAGATGTTTATAGGAAGCAATAAAGTCACTATTATATAATATCAGATGCCTTAAACTAACTATGGATAGTTTATAATATGGATTCAAGTAAAATATTGTTTATGAACATTTCCTCAGGGGATGCTAGCAAATGTCTACTCTCTCCAGATAGGGCACCAACAACAGACCAAAACAATAATTCTACCGAAGTCCAATTTGGTGAAGCAATGAGTTTTATTGGCTTTTACTTACAGGAGTATAGGTGGGTGTTCACTCACATGGGCATGAATGACCCCAAAGCAGCTTTATCTTCAGAGTCTCACCTCATGCTGGATAATGATGAATTACCCACTTTAGTCAAACTTCCACAGTCTGTATATTCTAGCACTTTCCAGGGCTGTAAAACCACTTGCAATGAGGGTGTAACAGGTGACAGGGGGTTCCAGGAAGAACTGGCCAGTGGGAGTGGGTCTGATGATACATACACCTACCTCTCTTTCTATGATGGAGTGTAAGCAAGCCCAGTCTTGGTTGCATCTGATGAAGATGTTAATAGTTGATGTGCTTAGAAGGCAGAATTCCACAAAAAATGTCTAAGATAGATTTTGATTGCATGCAAGTTGTGAAAGATAGTCTATGGAAATAGTATTTTCTCCTAAATAGGAAATAGAATATTTGGCATTTTTTATGTTAAGGTTAATATTAAAACAACTAAAATATTTTTAAAACATAAAAATGTTATTATGATCCAAAGTAAAAGTTGATGTTAAGTGGCCACTTAAATAAATATATTCCAAAATATTCATAATGTACCCTGGTTCCATTTCATGACATTGCTTGACATGTTCATTGAAATCTTTGTATTCATTCTGCTAGAACACGATCTATGATTTTTTAGAACCCATTCCATCTACTTTCAGCATGTCGCTAGTAGATATGCTAATCTATAATCATCCAGGACTGATAGACAATCTGATTTCAAATAATCCCTGTTGACTCATTTGTGGTTAGTGCTAGGCTATTTATTAAAACCAAGCAAAGAGATGTACTTTTAAAAACCTAGAAAATTAAGAAAGGATATATTTATATATTAAAATCTCTCCTCTCTCTCTCTCTCTCTCTCTCTCTCTCTCTCTCTCTCTGTGTGTGTGTGTGTGTGTGTGTGTGTGTGTGTGTGTTTGTACTCAAAGTGGCCAGAAAAGTGCAGTGGAACCACTGGAGCAAGAGTTACAGGCAATTGTAGATAATTTAACATGGGCATTGGAAAAATACACTTGGATCTTCTGGAAGACCAGCAAATGTTTTTAGCTATGGAGCCATTTCTACAGCTCCCAAGGATAAGTATTCGCAATCAAAAAGATACTCAAAACCACAAAAAGAATAAGGCAAAGTAGACAGGAAACAAAATGTGAAGATTGTCATAGCAGATATAAATTTTAAAATTGTCATAAGAAAATGTGATCTTCATCCAAAAGTTGAAACATTCCCAAGCATTGTCAACTATAGACTTTCAGGCAGGGGTCTACAAATAAATGAAATTATAGAATTTGATGGAAAGATCCTATTTCTGAAGACATTACACACTTGAGTCATAGGACACAGAGTAATCAAGTTGGTACTGAGAAGAACACGGTCTTATATCTAGCCATGAACCCTGTGAGCTGCAGTATCAGTTGGCCTGGTAAAATATGCTCATGGGTACAATAGATGCAAAATTTTATAGGAGGTACTAACAAATTTATTGTTGTAATCCTGGTCCTTTCCACAAGAGAAAATTCATGCCTAGTCTTGGATTCTGGACCAAGAACTGATGACCAGGTAGATTATAACTCCTGGAGAGAGAATCTATTATTGTTAATCTGATAAATGGATAGAATATCAACCTGACTTCTAAATATTTATCCTTTGCAACTAGAGACATGGCTCAGTGGCTAAGAACACTTGCTAATCTTCCAGAAGACCCAAACTCTAACGTGGGCCTAATCTTTCTGTAGTGTCTCCACCATGCTAATGTCTGTATATCTATGGTGTTTTTAACTCTTGTAATAAATTTCTTATCCTATAATGAATCTACCTCAGTGTCCTTCTTGAACTCTAAACTTGAAATATTATAACTCATCATCCAGAAATTTTTTTATTTAATAAAAAATGATATTTTAAAGAGCTTTTTCTTGTTGTAGTATCCAAGTTCTGACAGGTGAATATAAACAGTATTACTCTACACTCTT
This sequence comes from Rhynchomys soricoides, assembly GCA_019843965.1. Lineage (NCBI taxonomy): Eukaryota > Metazoa > Chordata > Mammalia > Rodentia > Muridae > Rhynchomys > Rhynchomys soricoides. The sequence goes on from JADRCH010013438.1 coordinate 51,434, forward strand.
CTACAGGTGAAGCTCTGTGCCATTATATGCTGCCCATATCCTTGTTTTCCACACACTCTCACATCCCAGACCTATGGTAGAAGAACATTGCTTGTGTTGGTAATAGAAATTCAGTCATAATTTACCTTGTCTGTTTTGGAGAATTTAATGTGCCAAAGAGGGGAAGAAAAAGCAAAAGATTGGAGGCATAAAGCATACAATTCATAGTTTTGTTTTTCAATGGAATAAGAGTATAATAGAGCTCCTTTTTCATCAGAAATAAGAGATGAAATTCTTTCCCCATATGAACTGATATATAGTGACTGGCCTGGAGAGACAGCAGGGAACATACTGCATTAATGTTTGCAGAGAATAGACTGAAGAGAGAGCTGGGAACACTCACACTAATGTGTGCTCTGACTTCCCTGGAGTGACAGTTTGGAGTATTCACATTAATGCATTAATTGACTCATGGAGAAAGAGCTCAGCTCACAGGCACTAATGGGTTGTACATGCTTCTTGCTGTAAGCAAGGTGTCTTAACAAAAAGACATGGGTGCAAGTCAAAGAACTAAAGACCTGGAGGAGGAGGTTGTAAGGTTTTCTGACTCGATTTGTACATTTGTGCATCATGCATGGCAGTGGCCCTTTTGGTTCAGAAACTCCCTGTGTCTGCTTGTTTTATTCATGCTGACAGGAATGTACTGACAAAGTATGTGTGGGTCATCAAATATGTATTCATTATCGAGCTGATATAACACCTCTCTTAGGAACCTGCTGTGCTTCTCATGCATTTTTAAAACTGGACACCTAATTTCTTGATGGGATCTTATTGCAGAAACAGTAAACCCCAATGTGGAGCCTGATAGAGAAGGAAGGGGGAGAAGAAAGGAAAGGCTGGTTCTTAATAACTATGTCCTTGGCTAAGGGATGCTCATGCTAAATACCCATGAACAGGGCCACGGTTCTATTTACATTTCTTAGAGTGTGAGGCAGGGCATTTAGAGAGATGCTTATTTTCTTAAATGTTTGCTTGAACAGAAAACTGTGAAGAGTCACCATCCAATTATTTTTATTATTTATCCCTCATAGCAACTCAGAAATAGTAGGCTTCTCATTTGTCCCCAAGTCTCCATTGTGGGTCAAGGGACAGGGAATTATAAAATCTAGTGGCTGGGAAGAACTTAAGCAAAACTATGCCTTCTGGAAGTGACAGAATTGCTGTATTCATAAACTAACAGTATCTGTGATAGACTGTACAAGATTAAGCCAGTCAACATTCTAGCGTGGAGGATGATGGGTTCATGGGCCCCATGCCTACGTGAGAAGCTATAAACAGTTGATCGCTTCTGGATCAATGGAAATCAATTTTCTTCAGTGGTGTGAGCCATGGTAGATAAGTCTTTATCTAGTGAATGTATATGGATAAGGAAGGGTAAATTGGAGTCAATAGATTTTAAAACAAAGAAAGGACATAAAAGTTGGGAGGGGGTAGAAGGGTGAGGGGTGGACCTGGAAGGAGTTTGGGTTAAAATAGCAGGTAAATAGATCAAAATAAATTATAATCGTAAATAAAATGCGCAAAGAATTACTAAAACATTATATAGTAAAAATAAATATTTGTTGAATAATTTAATGACTGAATGAATACACAGTGCATTTATGAATACAAGATCCTTTTATTTGTTTATGCTTTTTGAGAGGGACTCAAGGTTCAGACTCAAACTCGTCTTGGACCATAATCCTCTTGACTTAGCTTTCTGGGTGCTAGCAATGCAGACTTGTACCACCCTGTCTGCTTTCCATTGTTCTTTTGAGTCTGTCGTTTTTAAATGAAATTAAGTTTTACTGATTTCCATTTCAGTTGTACTTTGTTTAATAATTTGGACATTATAAGAGAGGAAGTCTAGAACTCTGTGTGGCTTTGCTTTTAGGCCCCGTTACCTAGAATTTCTTCTACTGATCATATTGGCCCTGTAGATTGTTCCTACTTTCTATCACATTTTTAAAAACTGTATTTTGTCAAATTAGAATACAAAAAAATATCATTACCATCGATCTCCCCGTGTTAAATTAAACTTCTAGCAATTCTCATCTACACATATGCACATTTACTCTTTGATAAATCTAAAAAAAAAGGCTGAGACACCTGGGTATCAGCTCCCCTATATTTACGTAAGTCATATTTCACGGCATTTTAGTCCATTGAATAATAATGACTCTCCCATTGACTGCATGTTGGATAATGTCTATACTTTGTTTAATCCTTACGCTTCAGAGAAACATATCATGTAAGTCTTAAGATGCTCACTTTGAGTGATACAGGGTATATTTTACTGCTATATAAATAAAATTAATAACAGGAACATAAATTTATGTATTTTCTGTCTTATAAAGCATTATAGGGATATAATAAAGTTTATGACTATTAACATCTCATGCCTGTGATTCTGTACTTTGGAAAGAAAGGCTGACAAATGTATGTGGTAGTTATTACCACCATTAAAAATGATCCTATGGTTTTAAGTTGCAGGGAAGGCAATATCTCCTCCAAAGTAAAGGGGTACATGGAATAAATGCTTATTTTGGTTCTTGTAGATAGATGCTCCAATGACTAAATAACAGAGGGGAGGGGAGGATATTTGTGCAATAGCAAAGAATCTAGAATAGTCCAACATCTTTTAACAGAGTAATAAAAGTGATTTAGTAGAGAGATATGTTTAAATTTTGAAATTTCATTAGAAGTTAGAAAGATATTGTAAGGCTCTGTAGACCCTTGAAACAGACACCACAGCCTTCCTCCCTTAGCCCATCCCTTTGTGGCAGCAGCCAATATCTGGAGACACTGTCTACCTGCTGCATGACCACACCTGACTTTTTATTTCTTGGATTCATACCTTTATGACTGCAAGTACATCACCAACTGAGATATTTCTCTACCCCAGCGATTTCTTTAGTCTTATTCATCCATGTAGAATTTGAAACATTTTGGTCTCTGTGATACTTTGAGTCATTTTGAACAAATTGTAGAAAACTTCTGCTGATTGTATTCCATTAAATTTTTACTATTTTAAATTTTATTTATTTTTTGGATATCTTAAAAAATTTATTCCTAGAGATTTAAAACAACAAACAGTTGTATTGCTTCCAGAAGTATAGTTTTTTCTTCTCTTGACTTTTTAAGCAAATAATATAAAAATCATTTATGGTTTATTATTAAAAAAAATACTGGTTGAAGCATCTAGCATCCATAGTCCCATTAAAATGACCTCATCTTTGTATCTTACCTGTACTGTTGACTTTGTGTAAATAAGTACTTATTAACCTCAAGTGGAGAGATGAAATGCATAAGCAATCATAGCAGCCATGTTGGGACAACAAATGAAAAGTAGAGGAATGGCCAGAGACGTTTTTATATTGCTGTAGAGTGACATTTTCACCTCTATCCCCATCATCACAGATTTTAATATTGAGAAATTACTTAGAAGACTAAGAAATATTGTATACAATTAATATGAATATTTTCAGAAATCATAACGATAAGAATAGCTTTTCTAAAACTATATCATATCAGATAGCATACAGATTAAGAATACTAAAATTTGCATTTTGATAACTGAAGTGCTCTTTATTTGATAGGTATTTTATATAGAATTAAAGATAGCATAGAAGTCTTATTCTAATAAAGTATCTATTAGTAACACCACAGAGTAACTATTCTGGTACAGCCAAACCCTAGAGTTCTTTATATTTCAATATTCCCATCATAGAGGAGATTTAAAAAAAAAATATTCAAGATTAAGAACATATTTCTCCTAATTTTAATTGAGATAAGATGTCATAAAATTTGACTTGATAATAAAATTAGTATCATTGTATAGACAAGCATTTGAAAATTACTGGCAAAGAGAGTCTCTATTTATAAATGAACATTTAATCAGATTATTTTCTTGAACACATATATTTATAATTAAGCTTTGAGTCACAAAGTCTAAAGACAAAGGACTCCTGGTTTTAAAAAAAAAAAAAGACATAATGTGAGGATGTAGAAATTGCTCAGCAGTTAAGAGCAAAGGCTGCTCTTGCAGCTGGTCTGAATTTAATTCCAAGTACCCATATGGGATTTCTTACTCTCTGTTTGTTACTCCAGTCCTAGGGCATCTGATGTCCTATTATGACCTTTGTGTGTACAGCACCCATGTGGGGCACAGAATACATGTAGGTAAAAATTATTATGTCATACATACAAAATTAAAAAGATTGTAAAAGTGTCCCTAGCTAGGTTTAAGCAGGTAGGACAGAAGCCAGATAGGATGTCATGGTGGAGGAATGGTGGGGCAGTATGAGGGTAGAGGGGTGAGGGAGGAGGGATGAGTATGGAGGGATAAGGATGGAGGGGTGAGGGTGGAGGAGTGTGAGGGAGGAGGGAGGAGTGTGAGGGAGGAGGGATGAGTATGGAGGAGTGAGTGTGGAGGGGTGAGAGTGGAGTGGTGAGGTTGGAGAGGTGGAGAAGTGAAGAGAAAGTCAGGTCTGGCCACAAGGAAGCAGCTTATCTTTATCATTCATGGATGACTCCCACTGCACCAATATTTTGTCAAAGGTTTGTGTTATTCATTGCTTATTTTCACTTAAAAATCCAGAGCGGACAGAGCCATGCTCGTGTGAGGTTCCAATGAACATTACACATCACAATTGCCTTTGGAATGGAGAAGACATGTGGCTATAAAAGCCCTGACTTTTATAGAAGACGTTAGTTTAGTAGGCTGAGAGCTTGCTCCTCCGTATCAGTAAAGCTTTCAGTTACACAAAGCCTTCCTGATAGTGCCTTTTCTTTCTATGGTTCATCTAAATCTACTTTTATCTGATAGTAAAAAAAAAAAATTACCTTATAAAAACCAAACCAGATTCATCATATTGGAAGCCTGTGTGGTCCATTGCATGCACATCATCCTTGTGATATCACATATTTAAAGTCATAAAGTTACAGTAAAGTCAGATTCGTGGATAACAAAACTATCCTCATCAATTAAATAAAGGAGGTCCTATTTGTTGAGTACAGCCAGAAGATTTTCTTTAGAGCTTAACTAGCAGTTTGTATTTGTCTGTAATACTCTTAATTTTCACCAGATATACACATTACTGTTAATTTCCTCTCTTGGCCCAGGAGGCAGGTTGATAATAGCGTTAGCCCTATTTTAACAACCTCACAGTATGGCAATTTGTCACAAAATATTAGCTCTATCCTGTCTCTGAAGTAGGGATAGACATATGGAGAACGAGGAGTAAGATTAACCCAGAAAAGGCACATTGGGATGAGTCTGGAAGAAGTGCTCAAGGGCAGACTGGAGAGGTACTGAGAGCTGTAACCACTGATGGACACATTGGGGCTTTGCTCTATGGCCCTCAGAACTTTGTCTGCAGTGTTTTAATCATGCATTTCTAGCCTTGGCTTAGCTTTTCTTTGGTTAGGAAGGACAGATGATGGAGGTTGGTTTTGAAATGGTGCCTTATAGCTTCATATATTTAAGGCCAGATCTCCAACAGCACTATTTTAGAAAAAGAAGAAAAAGAAGACATCCTGGGAGGTAAGAAATACATACAAGAGCATGGGCATTTTCTGCATGTTGTCTTTGGACATGTCCCCCCTCCCCCTCCCCCTCCCCTTCCCTTCCTTTCTTCCTCTCACCCCCTCCCTCCATATCTCTCTTTCCCTTGATGCCTTGAGGTGTGCTGCTTTCCTCTTTCCTTTGATGTTTTTTTCCTTGCCACAGGCTTTAAAAGCAATACAGGCATCCCATCACCGGAGACTGAAAATTTGGAAACAGCTAAAATGAACCGCTTACTCCTGTGTGTCTCTCAACTGTCTCAGCCTTGAAGACTTGATTAGCGCAGAAATACTGGTACCTTTTTATTCAGGTTTTAGTATGAGATATAGATGCCTAGTTAATTTGTGTGATTAAAGTACAGAGCAACTGGGGAATCAGAGTATGTTTCTTCTTGTTGATGGTTGGAAACACAAGCTTTGGCTGGACAATCACATACTGACTTCACACTCCCAGTATGCAGTTCAGCAGGAACAGACTCCACTCAGTCAAGAGGGCAGCACACATTTTCTAAATCTTGCCATGCTCTTTCTTTCATGGTTTGGCCAATGTATTGAATCTTGTGGGTTGGATGCTGGCCTTCACCTTCTTGTGGTTTGGTGGGTCTATTCTCTGAGAAACAAGGCTGAGGTTTGGTATCATCTAAATACTGTTTGGGATTTATCTGGTTCAATCTGCTTTTGATCTCTGTAACTAATTAGTGCTGTCATGCTTTTGAGACAGGGCCTCACTATGTAGGCTATGTGGCCTCAGAACTTATGATATAATTACCATGCCTGGCTCAGTTACTTACATTTTAACATAATATATTGGGCCAAAAAACCACAACAGCTCAAAGTTTATGCCAAGACAGAAAATGAAAGCATCCAGAATATGCAGGAAAGATAAAACCTAAGACACAACATGAGGAATGGAATTTAATATAAAGTTTACTGAAAAGTCTGCAATTATCAAAAGATAAGTGGCAAATAAACTTTTGAAATAGGAAATGATCACTTTGTTTTCATTGTGGCCCAGCAATCCCAATGCATGGGAAAAAATGCTGAGGCTGCAACATCTTACTAAGGCAATTAAAGAGACACATCCACAGCTTTGCTGCCCCACTCAAAATAATAGATGAGTTCCATGCTTCCACAGAGTGTTTCAGATGTACAGAAGTCTGCAAAAAAGGACCCTTAAGCATCGTAAAGAAAATTTAGAAAGTATAGTAACTCCATTGTCCAAGTCTAAATTTCAGCAACAAATAGCACATGAGAAAATAACCCAAACTTAAAGATCCACAAAAGGAATCTTCACTTAACAGAACCGGAACCAAGGCTTGCTGAAGAAGAAGTGTTGCAGGAAATATTAAAAAGAAAGAATATTGTATGTTCCTGTGCTAAGCCCTGGTTCTCTCAGCCTAGCAGGCTGGCCAGTCATGCACTGGTGAGCAATGGCCGACCTGCTCTTATCTCATGGAACTCTGACTCAAGAGCTCCACAATCTCTCCATCCAGCTCACTAGGTCCCCACTGGTGGGTCATGACCATGCCAGCCCCATGCTTCAAATCCCCCATGACCTTAGTGGGGCACATCAGGCAAACCCACCCTTTGTTGCCATACCTTTCTCTCTGGAACTCAGATGAGCTACTGTGTGAAGGAAAACTCAACACAAACTTAGTTCAGAATCAATGGTAACTCAATCTCTGGGCGCATCAACTAAAATACTAATCTTGTAAGCCTAATTAAATCTAAATCCTCTGGAGGTGAGTCCTTGCAGATCTGCCATACCAGGTAACTCTAGAAGCTACATCTTACCCCTTACATTGTCCTCATTCTAAAAGGACCTCTCTCTCTCCTGCTTCCTCTCTTCTGCTCTCCAACCCGGAAGTCCCTCCTACTCATCCAGTGATTGGCTCTTTTATTCTTAGGGGATTGGTTCACAAGTCACATGAGTATATAACTCACTCCTTGTCCAAAGCTCCTCCCAGGAGGGCAGAATTAGCATCTAAATACAAACAGCCTAGGGAGGGGGGAAGAAGAAGAAGGAAGAGGAGGAGGAGGAGGAGGAGGAGGAGGAGGAGGAGGAGAAGGAGGAGGAAGAGGTGGTAGGGGAAAAAACCAAGAAAACAGATAAAGCAAGTGTGGAACACTGAATGTATAATAAGGTCAGCATTTCTTTTTTTAAAAAATTTATTTATTTTATTTTATTTTTTGGATATTTACTTTATTTATATTTCAAATATAAATATTCCCCTTTGGAAACCCCCATCCTATCCCCCCTCCCCCTGCCTCTATGAGGGTGCTTCCCCACCCACCCACCCACTCCCGTCTTCCCTCCCTAGCATTCCCCTACACTGGGGCACCTAACACCCTCAGGTCGAAGGGCCTCTCCTCCCACTGATGGCCCACAAGGCCGTCCTCTGCCTATGTGGCCAGCACCATGGACCCCTCCATATGCATTCTTTGGTTGGCGGTCTGGTCTCTGGGAGCACAGGGTGGGGGGGGGGGAGGCAGGCATTTTAAAGAATTAGACAAAAGAGTCTACATAAGCATAAGGATGAATGCAGGGGGCAGGACATGAAAGAACACGGTAATCAAGAACGGAAGATGTAGCAAGATGATAACTCCAAGTGGTTTTTGTTTAGAAATGTAACAGAAGAAACCTAAATAGCCAAAATGGGAGAATAAATATAAAAACATGTGGATATAGGAAATGTTAAAATTATAAACTTCTGGAAAATACATGACCTAATAGTCTTTGTGCTTGAAAACATTAAAGCATGATGTTTTTTATAAAAAAAAATGGAAATAGAGTTCAAACTAGCACAGCTAGTGACATGCAGAGGCTGAGGTATGAGCAGGTGCATTTATTCAAACTTCAAAGAACAAGATCCCCGTAAATTTTTGGAAGTTAGAAAAGGAGAGAAAGAACTAATAGAAACAAAATAATTTTATGCAAGTAACCAAACCTTATTATCTGACGAAGATAAATCCTTCCAGAGTTATGACTCTCATGTATATATGTACCTCTATGGTACTAGCCCCTTAGAGGCCCAGGGATAAAATGAAAACTTCACAATGTAGCTGTATAATTGTCCTTCTTTCTGTTTCCTTCCTTTGGTCACAGTGGTAATTGTTTCTGATTATCTCTAGACCTCATTTTATATTGTAATTTATTATGCAGTACACTCATACTATAGACTTAAAATTGTGCATGTCTATTTAATATACATGTTTTCAAATTCTTCATAGAATAACATTTGGAATATGTTAAAAAAAAACCAAGTTCCATGCAGACAAAATATTTGTAAATAGTAATTTAAATTTCTCCCTATTATTGAGTCACTTAATGCTAACATTCATCCCAATGTTCATGCTCACCCTTGTTTAAGAGCAGATTATAACTAGGAATCCATTTAACATTACACTACAATTCTTCTTTTCTAACCTTTTGAGTGAGCACCCATCCCTGAGAAGTAACCATTATTTTAATCTGTAACTATGAACGATTATTATCTATTCTAGCATTTGTTAATTCAAAATAGTATCTATTTTATATGTCAAGCTTCTTTCCTCCAACAGCATAGTTTTACACTAGTATTTGCATTTCTTAAGAGAGTGTGTTGTGATCACTGGACAGGTATATGTAAAGAATGCTGATCAAACCAGCGTCAACGCCCAGTCTTCTGTATAAGTAGTTCTATGCATTACAGAGTCCCACACTTTCTAGTTCCTTTGAAACATGTCATACATTGTAACAAGGTTTATCTACCAGGCTTTTCAAAACTAGAGTCAGTTCATGCTCTGTAACTGTGTGTTGACATCATTTATTCTTAATTTCTGACTATTCCCCTCTGTCTTTGCCTTGCTTTTCTCTAGTATACTATTTCACTTCATTCTCCTACTAAACACTCCCAGACACCACTGACAGCTGAATAGCATGGGGCTTCTTGCCTCTGACGTATTCCTTCTGCAGTAATCACCTCCAGTTCCATACATGTTGCCCCAGATGACAGGATTTCATTCCTTGTTGTGGCTGAATAGTATTCCTAACCACACAGGTACCCTTCCTCTCATTGATGATCCCATATCTCCATCATCCTCCATATCTGCTGTTGTCAGTAGTGCTACCTAAACACAGATGTGCATATCTAATGAGCGCATTTCATTTGCGTATTTGTGCAGCAGTGGGACTGCTAGATTACATTGTAGTTCTATTTTTAGCCTTCAAAGGAATCTTCATTCTGAGTTCCCTAGTGGCTGGATAAGTCTAGAATGCCACCAGCAGTGTATCATGTGTTCCTTTCTGCACAGCTTTGCCTGTAAAGAAAAAGAAAAGTATTTATGTTTAACTTTACTTTTTGATAATAGATTTTCTAAACAATATGGCACTTTTATTTTGGTTTTGATTTGCAACACTGTGAGTATTTAATATTGCAAAGCCATTTGTATGTCTACATTTGAGAGATGTTCAGTCAAATCTTTTGCTCATTTTAAAATTAGATCTTTTTGGTGTTGAGTTCTTTATTTAGTCTGTGTATTAATTTCTGGTAAAAGAATAGTTTGCTAGTATTTTATCCTATGCTAAATGTTGTTTCATCTCCTTTGCTTGAAGATGCTTCTTAATTTGTTATAACTTTACATCTGTCTTTGCTTTTGTTGCCTGTGCTTCTGGACAGGTTCTACTGCCCACCCCAAATCTTTGCCTTCAATGACTAAAATTTGATACTGAATATGTGGATCCAGTTCCTCTTGTACCATTTGAAGATACTGTCACTTGCTCATGTCTTCAACATCAGCAACGTGACTTGGAGAGTTATCTCTATTGTTGAATGTGAAAGTTGTCTGTTCTTATGGCCAAGTACTATTCTATTGGATAAAATAGCGTTGATCTCTTGTTCCTGTGATTAACATCTGGATTATTTCAATTTTTTGGTTTCTATAAATAAAGTATTATGAATATTATGAATGATGTAAGACTTTTTAATAAGAATATGAAGTTCATTCAGTATCATTAATTTGAAATTCATTGTTCCCTCCTTTGAATCATTTGACTTCATTGTTGAATAATCCTCTGGCCATGTTTGTTTGAATCTTACTTTTTTTAATTTGTTTCATCCATTGGTCTGTATGTTAATCCTTTCGCCATGCAAACTTCACTATTGCGGACTTGTAGAAAGTCCAGGTTCAGAATAATTTATCTGATTTTGTTCTTTAAGAATCCTTTGGTTACTCCAGTTTGTCTTTTAAATTTTTTTATGAAAGCCAGACTTTATGTTTATAGAATGAATGCTATGAATTTGTTAATTAAGATTGAACTAAGTTTCTAGATCCATTTATGGAAAATCATCCACTTAAGATTATTGAATATTCTAACTCATAAACACAGTGCATCTCCCATTAATTAAATCTTTAACTGAACTCAGAATTGTTTGTATCATCTTCAATACAGATTCTTATGAATAGCATGCATTAAGTTTATATATAAGTATTTTGCTGTTTTAAATGCTATTATAGATGGCATTCCTCATTTCTTATTCAGATGTTCCTGTTAGTATGTATAAATGTCACCAATATTTATAAGATGATTTTATATTCCATGATATCAATATACTTTTTTCCTTCATGACTTCTGATGGATTCTTTTTGACTGTGTACTTGGCATTGTCTTCATGAGAAAGAGAAGTGCAGTTTCATGCCTTTTTTCCAATGTGCATGTCTGCTGTGCCCTTGGTTATGGTTGTTCTGGCTAGTGTTACAACATGACTGAGTTGAGACAATCAGAGTCCACATGCTTGTTGGCTGTAGATATCAGAAGTCTCACCCATCACATCTGATGCCAATGCTGAGCATTTGCTCCAAAACTTTCATGATTTCTTTTGCATGGTTTAGAAACCGTATTTTATATTGGTAATTTGTGAAGAGTTTTAAATGTAAAAATATCCATCAAAATAATTTCTGGAACTAGCTTAAATATATAACATTTTATTCCAGTCTGCTAATGTCCTGTATTGTGTTGACCTATTTGCATATGTTGAACTAATTTTCTGTTTGTAAATCTCATTGACTGTGAAGTTTGCCTTTTTTTTAATACATTGATGAATTTGATTTGTTAAAAATATTTTGCACCTCTAATTTAAAAGGTTATTCAGGCAGGTGGATCTTTTAGTAAACATGTTGATTACAAAATAGATCTTGCCCATAATTGAAATATGAATATGGTAGTGTGTGAGTGTAGACTTTCTGATTTTCTGAAGTAAGTGATTCCTCTTCTGGGGTTGCTTCATGGGTTTCTGGGAATTGAAGATGGAAGAGATAGTGGGAATATGCAGTGGGATCAGATACCATAATATCAAAACCAATTACAGTTTCTTTTTGTTCTAAAACAGTTAAAGCAAATTTTACAACACTGTCAAAAATCTTATTCACCCTTTTCTGTTGAGATTGTTTTTGTTGAGCTGAAAACTTGTTTTAAAAAATTGTCAAGTTTCAAGGACTATATCCAATTTCATAGAAAAATAAAATAAACATAATGCAGAAATAATAAACTGCATGATTTTATGGACCTTACAGAAGATTTACAACAAGCAGCTGGAATGCAGTGTATTCACTCCAGCACAGCACTGGCAATTAAAAGCACTGTGACCTGTTCCTGTGGCCATCTCTAATCCAGTGAATGAAAGAGAACTTGATGCAGGAAAGCGAGAGCAATCATTAGACACAATTATGAAAATCCTCAGAATACATAAAATAGAGAAAAATGGCCCTCCATCATTTATGAGACTCCATTATGAAAACATCTACCACACGGTGAGTGTTGGGTTGGCTGTTCCTGTGGTGGAGAGCTGGAAGAGCCCAGGCAACAAAATGAAAACCACAGTGTGAACCATTGCAGCTATAGAGGGCATTTCAGGTTTCTGAACTTGTGTGCTATTCTCTGTCACGGACTTAGTCAGCCAGGCTTATAGGGTGAGTTTTCAGACTTTACATAATGTAAGGCTATACCTGTAAGCAAATAACAATCATCACCATGACTCTAAAATTCCAAACGTCCTGAGAAATTATGTTGCAAATAACATTTGATATCTATATCTGCTGTGTCTGTCAGCTACCCTCTTTTGGAAATGTCAGTCAGCTATTTATGTAAACATTAGTTCTTTCTTTCAGAGTCTATTGCATCATGGTTGGTGAAATGCATAAGTTAAAAATAACTGCATTAGACTCTTTGCCCCGATTTCAGCAATTTTGTGGATATGAACCAATATAATTAATTTGATCATTTCAACCTTAGATTTCCTACTTAAGTATTATAAAAAAACTTATTTCTGTGCTATTGTGAATAAGAAAGTATGAGGCCCTGGGCACAGCCAGCAGTCATTTGCTGATCACAAAGGAGTCACTGATAATGGAGCTTAGGATGACCTGTCATGGAGTTGCAGACATTTTGTTCCAACCTTCAAACCAAGAGATGCCAGAGACAAAGCAACCTTCTGATTACTTTATTTACTTAATAACTTCTTTGCTTTGAATGTTTGTTATCTAGTCACACTAAAAATATCTTGCTGATATTGTCCAGGAAACACACTGATTTAGAACATATTTCAGGGAGTATATGGTCTCCTACATTTATATGTCCCGCCCCATCCTGTTAGCTAAGTGTCACCATAGACGTTGGTTCTTCTTAAGTTCGGTGATTTTTCAGTACTATTATTCATGAAACAGATGTATTTCCTTGGACAACCTCTTCTGTATTTTCTACCTCAATTCTTCTGGGGGAGTAGTTCTCCATTTCCTTGGGGGGAACTCTCTCAGTCTATCTGTGTGACTCTTTGAGCATCTATAAAGACAAACCCCCAAATTTCTATGATAGCTGCAGCCTACCAAAGATTCTGAATTTCTCAGAAGAGTAACTAGAGCATGGTTACTCATGGCCTTCCATAGAGAAAACACATGTTTGCTTGAAATAAGTCTTTATGATTAGAAAGAGGACTTTTTCCTTTGCATGGATTTCTCAGATGCCTTGTTTCCTGTTGCTTCAAGGAAGCACACACACACAGAAGAAAGGAACAAAGCCAGTCTTGCAAACAAAGTGGAGATGCAGGGAAAGGGGAAGCCCCAAGACAGTGAAGGCGATGACTGAAGCTAGCTTCATTCTTGAACTTTCCTGTTCTTTTATGTCACTAAATTTTCCTTTGAGCTTACCTGGCGTGAGACTGTTTCTGTAGTTCTCAAATACTAACTAATAATATATTAGAAAACCTGCTCAAATTTCTATATACACAAAGATAACTGCTAACTAATTCAACAGTGCATCTGATTGCTTCCTGTCCCTCCTTGTCTTCTGCTCTATTTCTCAGCATTTGATGTTCCTGCAGAGCTGGGGAAACTCATAGCACACCCTAATTCTCTATACATCTCTGCTGCTGCTGGCTCTCCTGACAGCAAGTCTCCTAACAAGGAAGCCCCACTGCTGGCGATTTGAATCACTGCCTGGGCTGTGTATCAGCTACGCTTAGTGGGCATGTCTCTAGGTGCTGTCCAATCATGCAGGCTGGTTTTCATAAAGTTGATGAAAATCTCAGCATCATTTTGCTGACCATGTGCCCAGCAACAGTCATCTGGTAGCAACCAAATTATGAACAGACAAAAATGTTATAAATTTCTGTGCAAATGTGTTTAATGGGAACACCCTACTGGAAAAGCACACTCCCAGAACAGCAAGAACACCCATTCTCAGTGGTTTCTTTGCATACGCTCAACTTAATATTACATATTAGCCTTATTTTTGTTGCAGTTTAATAGAACCTTACACATTATTAGTAGGTATTTAAAAATGACCTTGATGTGGTATGGGTAACCCTATCTCACTCAAGGGGCTTGTCTAATGTGATGCTATATTTAATGAGATTTCCCTGGAACCAAAGCATGGCATATTTTGTTGTGACAGGTTGTTGTCCTTTGTAGCATCAGAATTTCGAGTTGCCTTAGTCTCCTAATATCACTGGTTACAGTGTACATCACAATAAACTCCTGCCCTTTTCTCTGATGTTATCTTTCTTCTACTAAAATTTGTCCATGGAAGAAACACATAGGACTTTATTAGACCAGTCACTCTATTCTGAAATTTAATGTTAGCGTTTACAGGGTAACTTAAAACTAATTAGAGACATAGTTCCCCTTCCTTCCTCCCTTTATCCTTCCTTTCTCCCTCCCTCCCTCCATCCCTCCTTCCCCCTCCTTCCCTCCCTCCATTTCTTTCTCCTCTTTCTCTTTCAGACTTAAGTATGGAACCCAAGACCCTGTACATGCTGGAGAATCATACTACCACTGTGTTACCTCCCAGCTCTTGGTGTTCTGAGAAAAGTTTTCTCTATAGAGCCCAGGCTAGTTTAGAGCTTATTACATTCTTGCCTCTTCTCCAGAGTGCATTCTCTAGGAATGTAAAATCATGAACAGTTCATGATTCTCACTCTTTCATGATCTTCATAATTATCTTACATTGTAGAACATGGCTGCTTCATCCTGTCCAGCCATGTCTAGTTCATTAATTTGCAGCCATTTATGATCAGCACATTATAAGCTCAATAACAAACACAAACCTGGCACATGCTACCATCAAACTAGCAGATAAGCTTATGGTCCTTCATTCTATTTCCATTTAGTCAACGGTTTATTAGGATTTTAATGTATTATCTCAAAATTTAACAATACAATTTTATTTGCATGATCCTTGTAAGTGACAAGGGTGTAACAATATGCATGATTGTGTCAAAACCTGAAAGCACCTATAGGATACAAAGACCATTCCTGGGCTGGGTGTGGTGGCACCTGCCTTAAATCTCAACCATTGGAGCTTTGTTATTTCAAGACTATCCTGGTCTACAGAGTGAGTTCTAAGACAGCCAGGATGATGACACAGAGAGACCCAGTCTCAAAAATGAAAAAATAAGAGCATTTCACAGACTTGGGGATAATTAAAATGTCTTTACCTTAGTCACTGTAATGACACAATGATTATCCCTTTGTTGTTTATTGCCTGAAGATGTGACAGTGGTATGGCTCCTTAAGTTTAAATTGGAGCGTTTCAAAATTATACACTGGCATAACTCAAAAAAACACATATGAGATCTCACAGATACCTTGCTGATTTCTTGATTGTAGTTGGATGATTTAGATAATTCTAGGTTTCAACTCCTATATTCTAGAATGAACTGGAACCACTGAGGATCTCAGGAGACACTTTGCCTTTCTTGGAACAAAACATAAATTTAATACCATTATTCAAAATTAGCATGATTCCAATGAGTAAATTCTAGTATATTTTACCACTAATATCATTTTCTTCTTCTTTCTTCTCCATGCACAGTTTTCTCTGGAGACTGTGACACAGCTTACTAGCTATATCATGGAAATGTATTCAAAACTATGCTATTCTACCACTTGGATATTATTTCACAACAAAAAATAAGCCCAAGAAAGGGCTAAAATAGTAGAAATTCCTGACACTTGATCTTGGTGCTGTCCTGATGCTGTGTCTTCATGGCCCAAGGTATTTGATAATTAGAAAGAAATGTGCTCACTGAAAGGAGAAGTTGTAGTTGTTGGAAAATAATCTCTTTAGTTACATTTTGCCTAGAGTACTATTTTTTTTCCTATAGAAGACTATAAATAACCCTGCCCACATTCTCCATGGGGGTTATAGTCAATGCTAGCTACAAGCAGATGAAGGATACAACCTTAAGGAAGTCTTTAAAATCCCCAAATGTTCAACTGCTCAGAAATAGCCACGCCATGAAGACAGAAAGGCCTACCATTGGGTGACCCTCCTTCTGTATGTGGTGAACACATTATGTATCCAAGAAGCATCTGCTAATGAATAAAATGCCACTTGCAGAAGAAACAAATATTAGCCATGGAAATTGTGCTGGATCATTTATGTCAACTTGACATAAGCTAGAGCCATCTGAGAGGAGGGAGTCTTAATTAAGCAAATGCCTTCATAATATCCAGCTGTAGGATGTTTTCTTAATTAGTTATTGATGTGGGAGGACGCAGCCCACTGTGAGTGTGGCCATCTCTGGGCTAGTGGTCTTGGGTTCTATAAGAAAGCAGGGTGAGCAAGCCATGTGAAGCAAGCCAGTAAGCAGCATTCTACCATGACCTCTGCATCAGCTCAAACCTCCAGGTTCCTGCCCTTTTTGAGTCCATGTCCTGATTTTTCTTGATGAAGAAAAGTGATGTGGAAGTGTGTGTCAAATAAACCCTTTCTTCCCCAGTATGTATTTTAGTCATGGCAATGCATTGCAGCAATAGGAACTCTTAAGACAGAAATCCTGCATCTCAACCTGTTCAAAGTTTTCAATTTTTGTAAACTTTATATTCCTGGATTTATTATTCTTGTCATAAGGCTTGCAGTGCTAAAATCTTTTAAAATAATCTAGAGTGGTAAACAAAAGACTGTTAGAAGTATGACATACCTGTGCAGCATGGAATCTTGGCATTAAGTGTACACTTTACAAGCTACAAGTTCTAAAATATCAATTATTACCATATATAATGGGACTATCGTGGGATTTCCCTTGGACACATAACCACCCTGTGCTATTCCAGGACTACCAGGATGATATTTGATTGGTACACTGTGTCTTTTCCCAAAGCCTTATATGAATAAATAAGTTGTATCAGATACTTAAAATTGCCAAGCAAGTATATTTCATACATGATAGTCTACTCTAAAAGACTCATTTGTTTCTATAAGGATCCAAGGAATCATAAATAAATAAAACATATTTATCACTTCACACAGCACATCTCTAGTCCCCAAAAAATATTGTATCCACTAGGCTTTACTCTGGAAGGTGGGACTTCCTGGGGATTTTATTTCTGATGACTAATGAAGAATGGCAAACAACTTTTATAAGTGAGAATACCAAGAGTACAAGATGTCACATTTTACTAACTTGGCAGCACTAGAGTGCAAACTTAAGTTACTTGGTTTCCAATTCCAGATATTTTCCCATACACATTGAAAAGATTAACCTTCCACCTTTGTGTCTAAAGTTCAGGATGTTTCTTCTTTAGGGCTGAAGGTACATTAAACCATTTCTAGAGGTTGATGTTTTAGATCAGAATATTTAATTTATAAGAAAGAAATTGTCTTGGTGAAGATTAGAACCTTCAAAACGAGTCATATATTTATATGAGATTATTCCTTGTTTTGTTAAAAAAATGCACAAGCAATCTAACCACACAATTGTGCTTTTGATAACATGTTGCAAGAAAAATTTTCACAGGTACAGGAGCTACCAAAGCAGGCACATGTTACTACAGCTTTGTTTTTAATTTAAAACAAACAAACAAACAAAAACCAACCAACCAACCAACAACAAAAACAAACACAGACCTGGAGATAGTTCTTCCTGGAGTAATGCAGCTTTCATTACTCTGTCAACATATATGGGATTATAATCTTAAAAAGAGAAGTGCTTATGTGGGGCTCAGTGGGTTGAAAGCTTTGGTTCATGATCCATTGTCCTGTTGCAAAGACAGTCTACCATTGTGACTGCAAAACAAGGAGAGAGAGAGAGAGGAGCATGGACAGAGTGCAAGAGACAGACAGAGGGACAGACAGAAGGAGACAGAGACAGGGAGTAGGGCCACGGTCCTAATACTCACATAAAGGTCATACACCAATGACACAGTGTTCTTTCCCCCGGTTCCATGTCTGAAGGCTCTCTTGTTTCTTGGAAGAGCCACCAAGTCTTCAACACATGGAACATTGAGTAACGTTCAAGATTTAAGCTTTGTTTGTTTTCCTTATAAAATAGTCTGGCTACATATCACTGGCTGGGCTGGTATTTATTATGTATGTAGCTCAGGCTAGCCTCCTACAGAAATCCACCTGGCTCCGTCTACTGAGTGCTGGATATATATCCCGGCTTAAGTTTCATATGTTTGCAAGTAAATGTACATGTGTTAATATTGCAATACCTAGAAGTCTTGTGGTTAAACTTTAGTTACTGAAGAGTATGGAAAACATTGCCTTGTGTGAAATATGAAAGATAAAACAAACTGTTAGGAAAAAGTACTGAAGAACACATAGTCCTCAGTTGTGCTCACCTCTGAGCAAGTGGTTGCCTTTGAGAAAGGATTTAAAAATTCTCCCATACATATTTCCATATCTTAAAATAAATAAGAATTGTTTTGCATATTCTAAAGTTAATATTTGTCAGATGTTTCTTAGACCTCACTGATAAATGTCTTATCCCCTCAAAACTGAAATCATTTCAAGGATAATTTTTGTAGCTATGTTAAAGGTAGTTTTAGAGGCAGTAATAATGGATAACCTCTATATCTACTGTTTTTACATTGCTATTTATTAACTCATAGATCCATTTCCAAGAGTGTCTTTAATGCATATAATTCCCACAGCCGAAATGATATTGCTTTAAAAGCCATATACTTGTGTGTATGTGTGTGTGTATGTGTGTGTGTGTGTATGTGTGTGTGTGTGTGAGAGAGAGAGAAAGAGAGACAGACAGACAGAGACAGACAGAGACAGAGACAGAGAGACAGAGGGGGGAGAGATGGACTGTAGGATTCCAGACTATCATGTGTCAAGGTGAATACTGTCTTAATGTTCACTAAAACAAGCAAGTCATTGATTTTAGTCATGCCTTAGAGTCTCTGCAATGGACCAAGGAAAATGTTGAAAGATTAGTTAGTTTTGAGTTAGCTTTGCCTGTTCTAGGTAGGAGGCAGGAATCACATTCAAATATTAGGAAGAAGCTAGTGAATCCACAGACACTGACCTGGTGTCTGTCTGTCTGTCTCTGTCTGTCTCTGTCTCTCTGTCTTCCTCTCTCTCTCCCTCCTCTCCTCCTTCTCCTTCTCCTCCTCCTTCCTTCCCCCCTTCTATCTCTCTCTCTGCCTGCTTCACATGGTTAGAGATTAGACTCCATGACCATCTCTCCTTTCCAGTCTAGACTTCTGTGCAACTCGAGTTTGCAGAGGCTTTGTTATGTTGTTATGTGTGTAATTCCTCCCTTTGGATACATTCTTGGACCTTTGCACACTGTGTTGGAAGGATGAAGAATCTGGAATTGGTGGGGTCTGCAGGATCTCTGACTGGCTGTGAGTGCCCAGGACTAAGGCATTCTCCAAGGAGAGGTATTCCAGGAATCCCAGATAAGCTGGGCAGTTTCTTAGGGAAAGAGGAAGTTTAATCTGTAGTTTTTGCCAAGGACATTGCCAGTTTCCTTAAATAGAGGGTGTAAATATCACACTCCCCAGATAAGATTGGGCAGAGAAGAGGAAAAGAGAGTCCTCTATTTTGTGATGAGTTCAGAGGAGCTATCCAGATATGGTAGACTGCAACTTTAAATAGCAGGATCCAATACCCTTACAACTTCTGTGAGTTCACATGTGCAGTTGTTCTGTTGGGTGTGGAAAATACTGTTTCTTTGTACTTACCCATGGCCTTTGGCTCTTACACTTTCTGCTGTGTCTTTTAAAATGGCTACTTATTCTCACAGTAGGACCTACGGTTTGAGAGAAGAGGAACTGGACACTTCTTATACCCAGGGACTATGTACAATGAAACCTTAAATTTGCCTTTTCTCTTAACTGTGCTCTTGAAACATCTAATGCTGGTACAGTAAATCTTCATTAGAGGTAGCAAACCAGTTTGCCAGCAGTTGGTATATATGGAGGGGATTCATTTAGCTGGTTTACCTGCTCTCATTTTTTTATATTTTAAAGCATTTTGAATAACATTTTCCATTCAGGAACAATTTACATTAGCTACATAGAGAAGACATAAAGGAATCAGATCATTTCAAAGGCATGCCTATCTGTAAGTATGTATAAATATCAGATGTTTTCATATGTATAAAAATCAGAAAATACATACCCACCCTGTCATGATTGTATGCAAAAGGGGAATAACTAGAAAGTATAGATCCATCCTATATACAGTCACCAAACCCAGACACTATTGTGGATGCCAAGAAGTGCTTGCTGACAGGAGCCTGATATAGCTGTTTTCTGAGAGGCTCTACCAGAGCCTGACAAATACAGAGGCTTGCCATTGGACTGAACACAGGGCTCCCAATGGATGAGTTGGAGAAAGTACTGAAGGAGCTGAAAGGGTTTGCAACCCCATAAGAAAGACAACAATATCAACCAACCAGACTCCCCTTAGTCTTAGGGACTAAGCCACCAACCAAGCCACCAAGCCATGGTTCCAGCTGCATATGTAGCAGAGGATGGCTTTGTCAGGCAGCAATGGGAAGAGAGGTCCTTGTTCCTGTAAAGGCTCAATGTATGCCCCAGTGTAGAGGAATTTGAGGGTGAGGAAGAGAGAGTGGGTGAGTGGGTGGGGGAATACCCTCATAGAAGCAGGGGTAGGGGGGCTGGGATAAGGGGGTTGAGGGGGAAACCGGGAAATGGGATGACATTTGAAATGTAAATAAAGAAAATATCCAATTTAAAAAAAAAACAAAAACATTAAACCCTGAAAAAAGAAAAGATTTCCTGAATATTTCTTCTCAGAAAATTTTCTACAGTAAAAGCATCGAGCGATAGTCTATCTATACAAACTCTTTCATTTTCTGCACCTGTGAGTCTCCTCAGCATATTTATTAGGACCTCAGGATTGCATAGCCCATGTTTTTGCGCCAACAACAGAGCTCAAATACCTGCTAGTCATACAACTGGGGTTGAGCACTAAAGCCCAAGCACCATGATAGGACTTTGGAAGCTGTTATTGTCTGTTAGAGTAAATATAAGTTTTACAGTGTGTTTCCAAAAGCTTTTACTATTTGTGAGACCAATGTTCTGTCTATTTCCATTCATAGAGTCAAAGACTTTTTTATCCTGAGAAATTACTAACTTCTAGATGTTGATTGATAACAGTTTACATGCATTTGACGCTGGAGCCAAACATCAGAGAGATGAGTCCAAAGTCCACTATGGCTTTGTAATGGCAGCTGGAGAAGTTCAAAGTTCACAATCCATAAAAGTCTATGAAGAGAACATTAGGACTGTTTGTGTATCTTATAAAGAAAACCAATCATTTTTCCTTGAAATGCCACTTTTCATCTCCATTAAGAGACAGAATTTTGAGTTGGATGGCTTGTAGTGCCTTCTCAAACTGGCATTTTCTTCCTGAAATGGACTGGCTCTAGTCAAACATCTACATTTCTGTGTCTCCCACACCAGCTGGACAGCAGGAAGAGAGATTAGAAGTACAAGCAAGCTTTCTATTTATCTGAAATATGCTAAAGATTATCCTGAAAGAGCATTTTTCTGGAGGGTTGGGACCAATGATTTATGATCTATTGTTGTGGTAGCTCTCTGAGTCAGAACCAAGTCATCTGCATGTGGAGTGGAGGGAGGAGGAATCACTAGCAAGCAACGAGGAGCCAAAAGGAAATGAAACGGACCAATGGTAAAAATATTCTGGCAAATTTTTGTTATAAAGTAAAATAATATTTATATGATATTACTGCTTCCTTCTTTAAGATTCATTCTAATTGGATGGTTTTGCCTGCATGTATGCCATGCATGTCTGGGCAACGTGTTCATGTGGTACCAGAAGTCCTGAAGACAGCATCAGATCCTTTGGAAACACAAATCAAGCTTCAGAATGGGTTCTTAAGCACAGAAATATCTCTTCTTTATGTTAAATGTAATGTTTTAACTGGTACATAAAAAATAGTAGTTGTAGATACATATAGAGTAGCATCTGATGGACCTTTCAATTGAATAGTATTGAAATCAGGGTAAACTTATTTATTTTCTCAAACATTTATTAGCCTTGGTAAAATTTTACTTAAAAAAAAAATTCCTTCCAAAGTCACTCCTGTAGCTTTGTGAAGTAAACTGTTATTTTTACAGTTACTCCTCTGTGTAACAGTGCACAAACTTACCTGTTTTCTAAATCATCTATAGCATAAACTATTTTAGATCATTTCCAGTGTTCAAGTGACTTAATTAATTTGAATGGTGTGTTAAAATGAATCCTCTGTGTTTGCTAAGAACAAATATGAAGGAGCAACTTGTATATCTTGAACATGTTGATGGAACTGAACATTTTATTTCCTTTTACTGAACTCGGATGGCCCTGCAAGAGGCATCTGATATAGAACACAGAGACTTCAAGGGCTGCAGGGTCTTGCAGAGTCCACTTAGATCATTAAGATGTAGAACAGACTCAGCCTCTGGAGTTTCTAGTTGAGGATTTCATTTTTCCCTGACTTTCCAGCTTATGTGATTTTTTCCCACCATTTTTATTGGTTATTTTATTTATTTACATTTCAAATGTTATCCCCCTTCCCTGTTTCCCCTCCACAGTCCCCCATACCTCCTCCCTCCCCTGCCTCTATGAGGGTGCTCCCCCTCCTCCCCCCACAATCCTCCTCAGCGGCCTAACGTTCCCCTATCCTGGGTCATCAATCCTCCACTGGACCAAGGGGCTCCCCTCCCAGAGATGCCAGATAAGGATATCCTCTGCTACATATCCAGCTGGAGCCATGGGTGCCCTCTGTGTACTCTTGGTTGGGAAAGTGATTTTTTTTTTTTTAATTCAAGAAAAAAATTCTTTAGTAAAACTATATCTAGACATGCTAAAAGGAGAAATGTTGAGATGGCTATTTTAATTCTTAGGAGCCTCTTACTTTCTTGAGTAGCTCCTTTTTTTCATGTCTGAAAAAAATTGGAATGAGGTCACAAAGACCGCAAGAGATACAGCTTTCAAGACAAAAGGAATGTGAATGGTGATACGGAGGAAAGATCATTAATCATTTGTGGCAAATGATTGAACTACGGGGAGTTTAAAATATATGCCGCAGAGGAAGGTCTTGTTAGCCATCGGGGAAGGGGAGGCTTGTGCCTGAGCGTGTTAGATCCCTCAGTATAGGAGAATCCCAAGGAGGGAAGAGGAGAGTGGGTGGGTAGGTGGGTGGGGGAATACCTCCATAGTGGCAGGGGGAGGGGGGAGGGAATGGGGAGGTTCCAAAGGGGAGATCTGGAAAGGGGGAAACATTTGAACTGTAAATAAAGTATGAAAAAAATAAATAAATAAGTAAATAAATAAATAAAAATTAAAGGAACTGTTTTAAAAAGCAAAAAAAAAAATACATCTAAGATATAACCGATCAGGTTTGATATGTGTGTTTAGTGGATCCTGAACCTTTACTTTAGAATTGTTAACTAGTTTCTTAACACATTATGAACTACATTCTCTCTACAGATCTGTGCACCTGTTTAAAGACTAGTACCCCAGGGGGGAACTCCACTTCAGCCTTCCTCATCACACAGGTCGCATGGCTGTCTGCACCTTGCCCTAGGCGTCCAGATTCATTGTTTTCCTATGGGCAGTGTCTCAGCCCAGTCTGGCACTCAACTCATGGTAAACCTCTCACCCTTAGTTCCTAAGGGAACTAAGTTCTTAATCCTTAGTTCCTAAGGATTCTAACTAGGGACCCCCATGCCTGGCTTTGGAGATCCACTTTGAGACCCCTGTACATCGATTCAGCTCACTTGTCACATGTTTCCTGGTTATCTTATTTCACTTGTCTTCTTGCTAACATACTACCGGTTATTAGAGACATTCCCAGCGATTATTGAGTGGTGACGTTGCTGCAGCACTTCAATTCCTATAAGCAATATTTATCTTGACATGTTAATCAGCCAGAGGATGTGATTACAACCGGATATTAAAAATAAAAATTGAGAAAAATACTAATTAATCTTGTTCCAAAATCTTATTGACTCAAGAAAGCTTTGATTTTTAAAAAATCTATTTTGTGTATCTCATGTCAGCAGTACCCTGCTAACAAAATACCCTATTAAATAAACTAATTAACAAAACACTGTGTCCAAATGAATTCTAATAATTTCTGGAGACACTAGTAAAATTGAATTTGTATGTGAAATTATTATTTTTTTCTATGCTTAGATATTAAGCAGCAATTAATTTCGACATATGTCCAAGAAATTGAGAAACACCATTTAGTTTAATTTTTTTTAAAGGATATTATTATATTTAAGAAGAAAAAATCCTATTTATTTCCCCAAGTTGTCAATTTTTCCAGGAAATCACCACTGTTTTACTTCACTTTGCCTTTCATTTCCAAATTCTTTCTTTTCTTCTCATTATGTTTCAAATATAATTGCTCTCCATGTTACTACATATGGATTTTGGAATTTAGGAAGGGATTTGGACCAAAGTAGTAAAACTACTGTAGTTGGTAATGACTTAGTGAGTAGTGATAACTATTTTCTTCTTTTGTGTAAGATAAAGTTCCACTATGCAGCCAAGGCTGGCCCTAAACTCACCATCCTACTGAGATAGCCTCCTGAGTGCATGGATTCCAGATATGCATTATCATGATAAGCAAAGAAAATATTTTGAAGGATAAAACCTTTCCAGTTGCTTTTGTGATTCTGCCGTTCTTTGGGCACTGCTTTGAACACGCCTATACAGCAGGGGATTTGTCTCCGGTAAATAAACGGTTCTTTGCTTGCTGAACGTTTTTTAGCTATTGGCAATTATGAGGTCTGAAGTCTACAAGTACATGTGGATGATATTTAGTACTACTGAATGATTTGGGGAATTTGAGGGGTGTGTGTGGTGGTTTGAGGTGTGGTCCTGTTGGAGTAGGTGTGTCCCTGTAAGTAACACCCCTGTAAGGGGTGTGAGCTGTAAGACCCTCACCCTAGCTGCCTGGATGTCAGTATTCTGCTAGTAGCCTTCAGATGAAGATGTAGAACTCTCAGCTCCTCCTGCACCATGCCTACCTGGATGCTGCCATGCTCCCACTTTGATGATAATGGACTGAACCTCTGAACCTGTAAGCCAGCCCCAGTTAAATGTCGTCCTTATGAGAGTTGCCTTGGTCATGGTTGTCTGTTCACAGCAAAGAAACCCTAAGACAGGGGGGAATTGTTCTTAAATTTTCAAAATTAAATTTATTTATTTATTTATTTGATTTGTGTGTGTGTATGTATGTATGTATGCTTGCATGAATGCATATGTGCATGTCTATATATGCACAGGTGTGGTGGCATGCATGCTAAGGTGAGAAGACAACTTATACCTCTCAGTTCTCTCCTTCTACCAAGCTCCAAGAGTAGATCTCAAGTCATCCGGCTAGGTGGCAAACACTTTCCCCTGCTAAGCCATGTTGCTGGAGAAGATAGTTTTAAAGGACTTTAGAAAATGCTTTAATTTCTGCTTTGTCCATTTTTATTAAATGATTACTGCTCTCTTTGTACACTAGCCTTTGGAGCTCTTGAAATATGCATCTGCTGCTGTTTCTATACTTGGTCTTTAAGAGCCTGTTTGACTAGCTGGGAAGCTCAGCTACTGAGAAACACTTGATCTAAGCCAAGTTCTGCTCTATTAAAAAGGATATTCTATGACCAAACACACAGCTTTGGGAAAGATACACATGGAATGATAGGAGAAGAAGCAGGCACCTCGTCTATCCAGTCAGACCAGCAACTGTGATGAATCCAGTGACAGATGTTGTATCCAGATTGGCTTTACACCCTGTATTTGTCAGAATAGTTTCCTCATGGGTTGTTTTCCAACATGCTTGAACTTACTTGAACCATCTTATTGTTGATTCTCTTGCTAGAATGGTAAAAATAAATAAAAATAAAAAACTCTCTCAGTCCCTGTAGAACTTGGTTATTTTCCTAATGGTGTTAATGAGTGAGTGAACCAAGTTTTGTGAGATCAGTGTTTAAAAACACCAAGTCTTAATTAAAATCAGTCATTCTGCATTAAGAACTCCATTCTGTTTCTTAGATGGTTTGCTCAGTTTGAAATGAAGATCAGAAATGTGATCAATCATTCCGTATCACTCAGCATAGTTCTTTCCTCATGGTAGTCACTCCATTGCTATTGGTTATTACCCCCATGTTTCATACATACCATTTTATTTGCTTGAAGGAGTTTCAATTTAAGGAGATTATATTTTTAAAGTACATATAATAGTGATGCAATTTAAAAGGTCAAAGTGCATCTGCTGAGATGCATAGTCTGCCTCTGCCTTCCACTTTTTTCTTTGCACATGTTTTCATCATCATTTTTAAAAATTTTATATTTCACCTGAAAGCATCATTTTAAGTAAATAGACTCAAAGAGCATTTTGTCCTGAGTATTGCCTTATTATTCACGAATAATGAAATTGGTATTTTAAATATTCATATAGCATGTGTTTAAAACAATAATTATTTTCATAGTCCATTTGCTGACCCACCATGAGAATGAAATATTCTATTTTTTTTTGTTTGTTTGTTTTTCAAGACAGGGTTTCTCTGTGTAGCCCTGCTGTCCTGGAACTCCCTCTGTAGACCAGGCTGGCCTCGAACTCAGAAATCCACCTGCTTCTGCCTCCCCAGTGCTGGGATTAAAGGCTTGCACCAACACTGCCCTGCTGGAATGAAATATTCTAGAAATACCTTTTACATTCTAGGACAATGAAACTTTTCTAGACCCTCATATTCAGAGTTAAAAGTACATTGTTTGTTTACTTAAGACTAAGCACTCTTTTTATCTTTTCTTTTCTTTTTCTTTCTTTCTTTTTTTTTTTTTTGATACTTTACTTACATATCAAATATTTTCCCCTTTCCAGATCTCCACTTTGGAACCTCCCTACCCCCCACCACTCCCCATGCCTCTATGAGGGTATTCCCCCACCCACTCACCCACTCTCATCTTCCCTCCTTGGCATTCTCCTATACTGTGGCATCTAACACCCTCAGGCCCAAGGGCCTATCCTCTCTCTGATGGCTAACAAGACCCCCCTCTGCCACATATGTGGCCAGCACCATGGGTCACTCCATGTGTATTCTTTGGTTAGTGATCCAGTCTCCAGGAGTATCTGGAGGTAAGGCCGGTGGAAACTGTTGCTCCCTCTATGGGGCTGCCAAATCCCTAAGCTACTTCAGTCCCTTCTCCAACTCCTCCATCTGGGACCTCACACTGAGTCCAATGGTTGCTGTGAAGTGAATCTTGGGTATTATGAACTTTTGGGCTAATAACCATTTAGCAGTGAGTACATAAAGTGTTCATTCTTTTGTGACTGAGTTACCTCGCTCAGGGTGATATTTTCAAGTTTCATCCATTTGCCTAAGAATTTTATGGAGTCATTGTTTTTAATAGCTGAGTAGTATTCCATTGTGTAAATGTACCACATTTTCTGTATCTATTCCTCTGTTTAGGGACATCTGTGTTGTTTCCAGCTTCTGGCTATTATAAATATGGCTGCTATGAACAATGTAGAGCATGTGTCTTTATTACATGTTGGAGCATCTTCTGGCTATATGCCCAGGAGTGGAAAAGATGGGTCTTCAGGTAGTATCATGTTCATTTTTCTGAGGGTCCGCCAAACTGATTTCCAG
Source organism: Rhynchomys soricoides (assembly GCA_019843965.1). Classification (NCBI taxonomy): domain Eukaryota; kingdom Metazoa; phylum Chordata; class Mammalia; order Rodentia; family Muridae; genus Rhynchomys; species Rhynchomys soricoides. The sequence continues at coordinate 79,412 of JADRCH010013438.1, forward strand.
AGAGGTTATATCAGCTTACAATCCCACGAGCGATGGAGGAGTGTTTCTCTTTCTTCACATCCTCACCAACATCTTCTGTCACCTGAGTTTTTGATCTTAGCCATTCTGACTGGTATGAGGTAGAATCTCAGGGTTGTTTTGATTTGCATTTCCCTGATGACTAAGGATGTTGAACATTTCTTTAGGTGCTTCTCAGTCATTCGAGTTTCCTTAGTTGAGAATTCTCTGTTTAGCTCTGTTCTCCTTTTTTTTGGTAGGGTTATTTCTTCTTGAGTTCTTTGTATATATTGGATATTAGCCCTCTATCGGACGTAAGATTGGTAAATATCTTTTCCCAATCTGTTGGTTGCCGTTTTTCCTATTTACAATGTCCTTTGCCTTACAGAAGCTTTGTAATTTCATGAGGTTCCATTTGTCGATTCTTGATCTTAGAGCATAAGCCTTTGGTGTTCTGTTCAGGAACTTTTCCCCTGTGCCCGTGTGTTCGAGACTTTCCCCCACTTTCTCTTCTATTAGATTCAGTGTGTCTGGTTTTATGTGGAAGTCCTTGATCCACTTGGACTTGAGCTTCATACAGGGAGATAGAAATGGATCAATTTGCATTGTTCTACATGTAGACAGCCAGTTGAATCAGCACCATTTGTTGAAAATGCTGTCTTTTTTCCACTGGATAGTTTTAGCTCCTTTGTCAAAGATCAAGTGACTGTAATTGTGTGGGTTCATTTCTGGGTCTTCAATTCTATTCCACTGATCTACCTGCCTGTCGCTGTACCAATACCATGCAGTTTTTATCACTACTGCTCTGTAGTACAGCTTGAGGTCAGGGAGGCCGATTCCTCCAGGAGTTCTTTTATTGTTGAGAATAATTTTTGCTATCCTGTGTTTTTTGTTATTCCATATGAATTTGAAAATTGCTCTTTCTAAGTCTATGAAGAATTGAGTTGGAATTTTGATGGGGATTGCATTGAATCTGTAGATTGCTTTCAGCAGGATGGCCATTTTAACAAGGTTAAGTACTGTTAGTATGTACTCAACCTGTTTGCTTAACCTGTCTTTAAGAGAAAATGTAACTATCAACCTCAGTTACCTTGAATTTCACAAGCAATCCATGTATGCACCAATCTAAACTAATGTATTTCTGTAATCTTCAACTATCTACTCTTCCATGTCATTGGCCCTGCATGTGTACGTATGGCTTGCTGAAAGCATCAAATACCAAAGTTGGAAGCAACTCTCCAAAATCTACCATAAAGACAGAAAGCAACCACAAGTCTTTGGCTGAAAAATAATGATGGTTGCTGTCTAAATCATTGTTATCATTTGGAGCCGAGACTGAATCCTTTGTAAAACTGCTAAAGATGTCTGTAAAGTGTTCCATTCCTTGCTCATATGCTGCTTACTATGCTAATCAATAAATAGAGTGAAGCCTTTTGATAGGGACAGAAACATAGGCAGAAAGATCAACAGACAGACAGACAGACAGACAGGGGTAAGATAGACACAGGGACAAACAGTCTCTCAAGACAGCCTTCAGGTAGGCCCAGATTCAGTCTCATACAACAGACAGATGCAGACAACGTAGAAGATAGAAGCAGGGAGCATGTAGCAGAGAAATCAGAACTGTACTCACTCTTGGTTAAATGGCTTCAAGGGGAAGTCTCCTTAATGTGACATAGATGCATTGTTTGTAATTTGGAGTTAATCACTAACTTCCATAATCCCTGCAGAGTAGAGGGAATAATGACTACCTGAAAAGAGCACAGATTTTAGAACATCTTCCATCCATTGGACTCAGCCACACCTCAGGCCCAGCCTCTCCCAGAGGCTGTAGTTATCTCAGGACCCTGTGGCCAACAGGTATCCGAACTCAGAAGGGATCATTCAAAATCTTGCTGGCAAGCTGTCTTTGCTTTAAGCTCTTAACTTAGATGGTGGAAATATCTCTCAGATGCTCATCCTCCCAATTTCTCCTTTCCTCACGCATTTCCTAGGTGTTACTTCACAGCAGTCTCAAATTCACACCTCCATTTCTACACCTGACATTTGACCCTTGTATTTATCCTAAATAAAACTCGTGTACATTTACCTGGTATCTTCTTCCCATAGGACTGAAACTAATCCAATTGCCACAGAAGTGGTCTCAGAGGCCATGTAGTAAATATAATTTGGCCACAGTTTTGCTTGTACCAGCTTTATGGAGGCACCTACTTAAGTAAAATGTTTCATGGAAGGTAGATAATTAGTTGCTGATGACTGTCTACTAACAGCCTAAGACAGCCATAGCAGTGTCAAGAATATCCCTGCCAGTACAGAGATCCAGGCATTTGAAATATATCTGGATAATGATGTCTGTAATAATGGTGGAGTTGTCTATTCATTACTAATTTGCAGCAATGTCTGGCAATGTTTGGGAGAATGACAAATAGTTTTGAGTTAGGCAGAAAGCTAGAGGAAACCTGTAGTAGTTTGGATAAAAATGTCTCCCACATTTGAATGCTCAGTCATCAGAGAGTGGTGCTGTAGCCACTTGAGAAGGATTAGGAGGTATTGTCGTACTGGAGTGTGTGAGCTTGTTAAAGAAAGTGTGTCATTGTGGGTGAGCTTTGAGGCTTCAAAATCTCAAGCTAGGTCCAGTGTCCCCCTCTTCCTACTTCCTGTGGATCTTGATGTAGGACTCTAAGCTTCTTCTCCAGTATCAGTTCTATCTGTGTGGGCCATGCTCCATACCATGGCGATAATGGACTAAACTTCTAAACTGTAAGCAAGCTTCAATTAAGTGCTTTCCCTTATAGGAGCTGCCTTGGTTCTGATGTGTCTTCCTAGCAATAGAACACTGACTAAGATGACCTCTTTAGTGGTTTAGGTGACTCCTACCTCATTTAGTGGAAGCTGAAGTGGCGTAAGAGCAGCAGAGAATTTGCTAGCTAGTAGTTCTCAAAACATTTAGATTTGCAGGCAAATAAGGCCTGTTTTAATAAGGTCAGGATCCTTCTTAGGAAAATCTGGTTCATTGAAATATCAGATGTAAACCTCTAGATGGTTAATCCGAAAGACTCTTTATACTTGTGAACAATAAAGTGACCTTTAAAGATCTTTATTCTTGTGTGATCCCTTCCCAGTGATGAATGGGATCCCTGACTTGGTTCTAACCACAGTAGAATGGGGAGGGAAGAGGCATGGGCAAGTCAGCAGTAGATTGTTTACAACCCATGACACCCTAAATTCAAGCCCAGAAACACACACACAAAATCATCCAGCAGACGTGAGATATCACTTCTGAGATTTTCATTTCATTATGTAATATTCTGTATTAGAATAGATTTCTCTTGCCTTTGAGCCTGTTTATGGAGACTGTCAGATGACAGAGAATTTATGAGGCCATTAGGACTGGAGGGGGAGGTTGTAACTGACAATCAGTGAGAAGTTTGAAACCTCAGTCACAGAGTCTTAAAAGTTAATTCTTGATAGCTTAAGTGAGTTCGGAAGGTTTGCCGGGTGCACCTCCCACTAAGAACAAAGCTCAGGTGCCCTTTGAGTGTAACCTGGAGTGATCTTTAGCAGAGGACCCAGCCAGGGTATAAGCTTTGCCTGGACTTTTGTCCTATAGAAACACTGAGATAACCAGTGTGTGTTGCTTTAAGTTGCTAAACTTGGGGTAATTTGTTACACAACAAACATTAATATAGCTCAGTAGATGTCTATAAAATCCTTAATTGCTTGCATAGGCATTCTTCCTTCTCCATAAAGGAACACCAGTAAAGTTATCATAAGGTCTCTGCAAGGCAATAGAGTCACTTCTACACTTCTTCTAGGTGGGCTGATAACTAAGGTGAAATCTCAGCATAGACTGGCTGGAGACAAAATGATGCTGATAATGGATAGAGAACATGATACCACAAGGAACTGCAAAAAGTAGTAAACATGAGCCAATTAGATCTAAGGGCACTCACTCCCTATGATTTATGGGTACTTGATCAAGCTAGCTAGAGCATAAATCTGAATAAACAAGATTAAAATTACTCAGGTGTCGTTCATTGCAACAGAGGCTTCAACCCTGTATAATGACCCGAGATAATGAGAAAAACTCAGAGTGAAGGAGCAGCAATTAGAATTCAGGGGAAAATGATGGCCTGTGCAAAACATTGGAGAAATGTCTGGGGCTCCTTAGCAGATGTAAGAAAAGTTTATAAAAGTGGGCATGCTGGGATAGGTTATGTTATCTGAGATCAGAGGACCATGCTACTTGGATGAACTCAGAAGACACACATTCATCAATGTTTTCAAGAACATTGAGTGGTAGGGGCATCAATGGCACCATGAAAACTCTTCTCTTCTGTAGGCCAGCATGATGGCTGAAGTGCTCAGAGCTCTGGGTTCATTAACTGTGAAGGTAATCATGAGGCCCAAGTTAATGAAAGCCATTTTATGATGTTTGCTTGACTAATGCCATGGTGTCTCAGTTACAATGGCCAATGAGGTTGGAGGAGCAATCATAGAGAATAGTTTTGCAAGCCATTGTGGGTAACCATGGCATCTCTAGAGAAATTGATGGTAGCCAGTAAAGGTGTTGCCTAATACCTACTTACAGAACAAGGCACATTTGGGAAACATGAACTGCAAGTAGCTATTTCTACTAAAGATAATGATTTCTTGTTTAGCTTCTGGATCTGGACAAATTTTATAATATATAAACCATGGACTAATACATGTGGCTCTGTACTAACAGTGCTCTAACAGAGTGGCACTTCCAGGCTACCCAAATTCCCTCAGTCCAGTGGCCACACTGTAGTGATGGAGATGTCATTTGAAGTTAATGAGGTTGAATGCGGACTTTATCAGCCCTAGTTGGAAAATCACAATACAGGTGTCTAGTTATGCTATATTCCTTCTGATACGTAGTTCCTGCTGTTACTGACCCCTGTTAGAGACAGACTACTGTTCATGGGGTAATAAGTGACCTGCAATCATAATATCCCATAATAAATTAGATTATTGGTAAGAGTAATTGACCCATAGTAAAATATGGCTAATCTTGCCATAAGGAGACAGAGTCCCTCAGTGGCTAACCATAGTCTGGGCTGTCATCTATTCTATCCCTATTTTTTTTTATTATTTTTATTTTTATTATTTTTCATATTTTATTTACATTTCAAATGTTTCCACCTTTCCAGATCTCCCCTTTGGAACCTCCCCATTTCCTCTGCCCTCCCCTGCCACTATGGGGGTATTCTCCAACCCACCCACCCACTCTCATCTTCCCTCCTTGGCATTTTCCTATACTGGGGCATCTAACACCCTCAGTCCCAAGGGTCTCTCCTCTCCCTGATGGATAACAAGACCCTCCTCTGCCGCATTTGTGGCCAGCACCATGGGTCCCTCCATGTGTATTCTTTGGTTGGTGGATCAGTCTCCAGGAGTATCGGGGGTGGGGGGGTCAGGCCAGTTGCCACTGTTGCTACCTCCATAGGGCTGCACACTCCCTCAGCTCCTTCAGTCCTTTCTCCAAGTCCTCCATCTGGGACCTCACACTCAGCTCTACTGTTGCTGTGAAGTGACTCTTGGGTATTTCAAACTTTTGGACTAATAACCAGTGAATTAACAGTGAATACATACCATGTTCATTCTTTTGTGTCTGTGTTACCTCGCTCAGGATGATATTTTCAAGATCCATCCATTTGTCTGCGAATTTCATGAAGTCATTGTTTTTAATAGCTGAGTAGTATGCCACTGTGTAAATGTACCACATTTTCTGTATCGATTCCTCTGTGGAGGGACATCTGGGTTGTTTCCAGCTTCTGGCTATTATAAATATGGCTGCTATGAACATAGTGGAACATGTGTCTTTATTACATGTTGGAGCATCTTCTGGCAAGTGGATCAAGGACCTTCACATAAAACCAGATACACTGAATCTAATAGAAGAGAAAGTAGGAAAGAGTCTTGAACACTTGGGCACAGGAGAAATGTTCTTGAACAGAACACCAGTGGCTTGTGCTCTAAGATGAATCAACAAATGGGACCTCATAAAATTACAAATCTCCTGTAAGGCAAAGGACACTGTAAATAGGACAAAATGGAAACCTACAGATTGGGAAAAGATCTTTATCAATCCTACATCTGATAGAGGGCTAATATCCAATGGTATACAAAGAACTCAAAAAGCTAGACTCCAGAGATCCAAATAACCCTATCAAAAGATGGGGAAGAGAGCTAAACAGAGAATTCTCAACTGAGGAAACTCGAATGGCTGAGAAGCACCTAAAGAAATGTTCAACATCCTTAGTCATCAGGGAAATGCAGATCAAAACAACCCTGAGATTTCACCTCACACCAGTCAGAATGGCTAAGATCAAAAACTTAGGTGACAGCAGATGTTGGCGAGGATGTGGAGAAAGAAGAACACTCCTCCATTGCTGATGGGAATACAAGTTGATACAACCTCTCTGGAAATCAGTTTGGCGGACCCTCAGAAAAATGAACATAATACTACCTGAGGACCCAGCTATTCCACTCTTGGGCATATATCTATCCCTATTTTAAAGTTTCTCGCAAGAACAGAGACCTACAGAAATGAGTGACTATGACTTAATAATGTGTAGATACAGATTCTAGGAGACTGAAGAACAGTGAGCTGGGATGGTCAGGCAAGGAGACAACAAATTTATGCCTACATTTCTGAGATTCACTGAAGGGTTCCTTGAAAGGCCTTCTCATAACAGAACAGAACAAAACTACCAGACACATGCAATTTCATTTCTATGTAATGTTTTGCCAACGGTCAGATTGTTTCAGGACCCCAGTTGCCTTTCTTCTTTACTTTTACTATCAGAGATACAAGACTTCCTTCAGGAACAGAACTGTTTTTCTATGCAGAACTGTTCTTTATCCTTCCAGTAAAGCACAAGTGTATCTAATTCCATCTCAGAATCTGCTCGCATGGAATTCAGACTGACACATTGGATAATACCCATGAAATTCCCATCTTTGTGATTAAGACTAAGAAGTATGTATTCCTTAAACCAGTTTCTCATGTATCTTGACTATTGATCTGTGACTATTTTGCATGGACACCGATCTGATGACAGAGTAATATAATTATCCCTTATCAAATGGTTATGTATTAAGTAGAAGTGAGAAATCCTCATATGTACTTTTCCACACACACTTATGGAAACATAGGGAAATTAAGTTAAAATATATTACATTTCATAATATAATACAGCTCTTTTCTTGTTAAGACTTCAAAAGGCAAATGCATACGGGTATTTTTGTAGGTAAACAGGGTTGTTTGGTTAAGCTTCTTGGCTAAATTACAGTAATATGTTAACAAGTTGAGAGAAATTGACTTTTCATTTATAAAGCAAGAATAAAATGTTTGAATTACTATTTTGTAAACTTTAGATTTACATTTTTTAGATCACAATTTATTTGTGCATTTCCTAATCTGTTTGGAAGGTTTTTGTTTGTTTGTTTGTTTGTTTTTGTTTTGTTTTTTTCATTTTAGGCATCTGATTAAGACAGAGAAGATTGAAAATGATTGTTTTTATTCAAGGTAATGTCTGTACCTGACTAAGTTTTTAAGATGCATACTATGTACTATGTATGCTTAGGTGCCTTTCCTCATGTCCTGTTCAGTGGTGGAGCTCTGGTTCTCATTTCTCCTTCTTTCAACTCTAGAGTGTCAATACTAGAGTTTGCACTAGAGTGTCCCTGGTTGCCATATCAAATTCATTCTGCTGTGGAATAAAGGATTTGGCTTGTTATGTGAGTGGTTATTGGGAGGGAGTCTCTAAATTCTCAAACTTTTCAAATGATAGTTGTATCTGCAATAGTCATGGTAGTCCTACTGAGTATGCCAACTTAACCTTACACTAAGAAGATGAGTCATGCAAACATCTAGAGTGCTTATGCTAGTGAGATGAGTCAGGATGAAGACCTGACTAGAAAGACCATTCCTTGTGATTAGAGAGGTGTGTGTGTGTGTGTGTGTGTGTGTGTGTGTGTGTGTGTTTGAGTG
>JADRCH010013439.1:0-14721 GCA_019843965.1 Rhynchomys soricoides
AGAGAGAGAGAGAGAGAGAGAGAGAGAGAGAGAGAGAGAGAGAGAGAATGTGTTAGTTCTGAGGCATCCTGGGTAACTCAGCAAGACCCTAATTCAAAATACAAAGTGTAAAGAAAGGCTGGCTACATATCATATCAGAGAACTCACTTAGCCCGTATAAGGCCCTAAGTTCCCACCGCAGCACCACAACATAAACTATGTAAAATTAAATTAAGTTTAAATCTCCCTGGTTTACTTTCTTTTAAAAAAATATTTATTTGCTTTCCTTTTAAAAAAGATTTAGTTATTTATTTTATACACATGAGTACACTGTAACTGTATTCTGACACACCAGAAAAGGGCATCAGATCCCATTACAGATTGTTGGAAGCCACCATGTGGTTGCTGGGAATTGAACTCGACCTTTGGAAGAGCACTCAGTGCTCTTAACCACTGAGCCATCTCTCAGACTCTCTTGTTTTACTTTCAATGTGGTAAATAATTGATACATTCATATAATAAATGTTTTTAGGATCTTTGATAAACTGTAAGACTGCACAGGTTTTCTGAGACCAAATGTTTCTGTGAAATAATATTACAAAGAACTCATTAAATTCTTATTATTATAACAGTTCACACAATTAAGTCTTTTATTAATCCATTGTTTGTGTTCTTCATATGTCCCACAGTTATTATTTATTTTTCAATATTTGTTTTCATCACTTAGATAAACAGACAGGCCTTTTCATTTCCCAGTGCTTCTTAAATCTCAATGGTCTACAACAGTGGTTCTCAAACCTTCTTAATGCTGTGACATTTTAATACAGTTCTTCATATTGTAGTGATCCCCAAACATATAAAATTGTCCTGTTGCTACTTCATGACGTTTTTTATGATAACATTATGAATTGTAATTTAAATATCTATGTTTTCCAATTGTCTTAGATGACCCCTGTGAAAGAGTCGTTCAAACCCCCAAAAGAGTCCTGATCCAGATGTTAAGAGCCACTGGTCGTCTGCAAGTTCAATATATTCTTATATGCTTCTATTTCTTTTCTTTTAAAATCACATGGTAACCTCAAAGCTACACTGATATTGCAGTTTATACATGCTTCTGGAAAATGTTAGTGTGTTAAAGTCTTGTTCACTACTTGTGGTACAACTGATAGGTGACTAGCTCATGAAGTCACTATCTTTACTAATGGGCTTTTATAAGTTGGGTTTGGTAGGAGAAGCCAGTTATAAGGAAGTCTTTGGAGATGATATCTTTCTCAAGTCTCTCTCTGTCTCTGCTTCCTATCTATGATAAGGTGAGCAATTTTGCCCCTATGATGGCTTCAACTATGATGAACTACCTTACTACTGCTCAGAGACAACTATATAGGTATAGATAGATATAGATATAGACATAGATATAGACATAGACATAGATATAGATAGAAATATAGATATAGATATAGATATAGATGAAATGAAACCTCTGAAACTCTGGGATGAAACAAATCACCCTTCTTTAACTTGATTTATAAGCTGTTTCTACACCTGTAACTCAAACCTGACTAACACAGATAATCGGAAGGCAACAAATGAGGTCATTGGTACAGTAGTTGTGAATGATGAAAAAGGTTCAAGAACCTTGTGAGAAGATCTTGAAATAATTTAGATTTTGGATATAGATACTCTAGAATGTTGTAACCAGAGTTTAAAGGGTGATTATTTTGGGTTCTTGGAAAACAAGAGTAGATGTAGGAATACTGACTGAGAAAAATCACATGCATCTGATTTCAGAATGGGACAGGGATAGGATTAGGATATGAGCTAAAGCTAACATGTGTTACATTGAAGCGAAGAATGTTTCTATGTTTTGCTCATGGTCTGTAACTTACAGGGAACCTGGTTTTAAAAGTAATGGATGGATGAATTGGCAACTGAAGTTTCAATACATCCCATCTTTCAGGTTGTCGCATGAATCTTATTGATTGCTTCTTGCCATGTTTGCAGTGAGCATTTAGGGGAAATATGAGAGAAAAATTATTTGAAAATGTTTCAGTTTGGTCAAGGAGGAAATCACGCATATAAAGTTGGGAATAATTGACATGTGGCTTTAATGAGACTAGCACCATTAAAAAGAAGTTTCACACTAAAAATATGAAAGGTGCATGAGGGCAGAAAACCTGAACACTATAAGCTCAAGGATACAGAAGTGTATGCTCATTGGAAAGCTGTTCCCATGAAAGGAGACCATTGTTAGAGCATACTGCTCACTTAGGACCAATGAAAGAAGTATTTTTCTTAGGGTTAGTCACTAAACTAAACATGATCCCAGAGAGTCCAGCTACTACTATAACTGGCAGATATTTTCCATGTGATTCTGGCTTGTTAGGTTTGAAAATGCAAGAATATATATATCTTCCACTCATATCTTTAATAAAATCCTCAAGGTTCAGAATTCCCCTGAGAGGTCAATGTCTGAAGCTGAGAAAATAAAGCCTTCACTGCAGTGGATACAAGAATATTGGACAAAGCATCATAATGAATATCTGCAACAGAATGTAACAGGCACTGAGCAGAGCCCATTCAGGAAAAAAACAGACAGAATTAAAGCTAACAAGAGGGAACAGGGGTGGATAAGCCCTCTGGAGCTTATAGAATGGAATCCCATTTCAAATGGTAGGTACCTCACTATGGGATTATGAGAGTTGATCTTGGTTGTTTACTTGACTCACTTGGAAAAGGGGAATCTCAACTAAAGAACTGCCTTCATCTAATTAGCCTTGGCTATGACTGTGAGACATCTTCTTCATTGTTAAATGATGTAGGAGGGCCTGACCACTTTGGACAGTTCCATTCCTTGGCATGTTAGCCTAAGCTCTATAAGAATGGAAGCTGAACATGAGCCCAGGCCAAGGCAGCATGTAGTCTTCCATGGTTTCTGCTTCAATCTCTTACCCTGAATTTCAGCCTTGGATTTCTTAGATGGTGGACTATAACTGTATAATGAAATTATACATTGTTTCAAGTTGTTTTTGGTTATGATGCCTGTCACAGAAACCAACAGAGATCAAGAATGTGTTTATTTGCTATACTTTGGTCTTAGTATCCCTTGCTCTTTTCTGCTTTTCTCTTTGCTTTAAGAATAGATACCATGTTCCACCACTATACACTGGAATCATTTAAAATTTCTTTTCCATGATACAGAGGCTTACAACCCACAGCTGGATCTAGTGTTCTATTTTCTTGAGACAAGGTCATATCATATATCACTGTCTGTCCTGTAACTCACTGAATGGACTAGCCTAGCCTTGAAACTACAGAGCTACACTTGCCTCTGCCCCCTAGATGTTGGGATTAAAGGCATGTACCACCACACCTGACTGCCTGGAGTCCATTAACTAGACTTTTTAAACAGTGTTAAAACTTTGAAGACTAGTGGAGTTCAATTTAATACATCTTACACTTCCAGAGACAAGGATGAAGTGCTACAGTTTGGGTATGAAATGTGCCTCTAAAGAGTTCATGTATTTAAGGCTTTCTTCCCAGTTGTTGGCTCTATGGAAGGATGGCCCATGAAGGGTAGGGTCTTACTGGAGTAAAAGATAGAGTTTGGCAGCAATGACTCCTTCATGAGGCATTTGACTTAAACAATAGATTAAGCCATTGGTGGGTGTACAAGAGAATGGAGGATGGACTTACTCACATCATCAAAGGATGACTGGAATAAATGGGTTACTGGGGCCATAACATTTTAGAGCTTGTATTTGTCTCTGACTTCTTTTTTGCGCTCTCTCTCTCTCTCTCTCTCTCTCTCTCTCTCTCTCTCTCTCTCTGTCTCTCTCCCCCTCTCTCTGCTTCCTGGTTTCCATAAAAGGAGCAGTTGTACTACTACTCACTCATGTCCCCATGATGCTCTATCTTACCATGAACCCATAACAATGGAGCAGAACATGAGTCTTTCCTTGGGGTTACTATGTCAGACAGTTTGTTACTGTGCTGAAAAGCTGAGGAACAAGGTTTTAAATTCCCCCATTATCTGTGGTGGCAGCACTGATACCATTGCCAAACATTAAACTTGATATGCATATTAACTTTCTAATCTACAGCCAACTATTTATAGCCTCAGTGTGTTGTGGAGACAAAGCAATAACTAGCAGCAAAGATTCTCTTCCCTTCCTGTACAAATTCACAGAATGCACTTTGCATCTTAAATTTGATTATTATGTGGATACTTTCATCTGTGTAAAGATTAAAATGAATAACTTGCCATAGTAATGCTCAAACATTAGTTTGTGCCCTGCAACTTCCTATCCCCTGGGAGTTTGTTAGAAATTCAGATACTTGGGCTTCACAAATACTCAATCAAAATCTGCATTTTAACAAGTTCCCTAGGAGGCTTATGGGCATCATGTTTGTAGTGATGCCATAGAATTGTCTAAGCCCTAATGATCTCAGCATGCTGTCTTATAATTGGCAAATGGTCACTATATAAATAGAACTCCAGCAAATGTGTTATATTACAAGATATTAGATAAAATATTCCATCTACCCCGTTTCTCCATGTGTCTTGCATGTTATTGTTCCTTAGTTAACTGAAATTTTCTCCTTTCAAATATTAGAATTGTTCTATATATTTTTCATGGTCCATTTAAAAAAATAACATAGAATTTTTATTCTTTTTTGGAGCATAAGATCCATTATTTCAACTCCTATTGGATTTTTTTGTCCTTGAAAATACTGATGTATAGATTTCATGCTCTGTAGAATGATCAGTCAGAGTTGGTTCATGTTTTCCCTTTCTGTCAGTTTGGAGGCTCATTTTTATGTATTTCTGAATTAGCAAAGTATTCAAATGCTGTGCCTCTGGATTCTGTGAATCACCTCTAACCCCTTGACTATAAAGTCCCTCAGAATTTACTATGATGCAGTTCAAGAGCTTGGAAGAATAACTGACCATTTTAGAGGAGGAAGACTACATATAAAGTATACTAACCAGTTTATAGGACTTTAAATAAGTCCAAGTCAGCTAATCTTATCTTGGCTGCACTTAAAATTATCTGGGAAGGGTTTAAGGAATGCAAGCCCTAGGTCTTAGGTTAATTCCTCCAGAGACTTCGTATGTTTGAATAGTATGTCCATGTGCATGCCTGTTTGCATAGGTGAGGACACATTAAGCCTCAGAATGCATGTCAAAAATTAGGAATCATCCTTGATACTTTTCCTCCTTATCCAGAGAGGTAAGGTCTCTCAATCAAACATAGAGCTCACTGATATGGCTAGTTTATTTAGGCAGCTTGCTCTAGGAAATCCCTCATCTCTGTATTCTAAGATTGAAATCCAAGGCTAGCTGACATGGTACCCAGAATTTACATGGGTTCTAAGGATCTAGACTCTGGTTTTCATACTTGCATGACAAGTGCTTTAACAACAGAATTATCTCTCCAGCCCAGAATACTCATTTAAAACATTCACTATGGTAAGTGAAGAAAACCAGAGATTAGAAATCATTGTTCTACAGAACAGTGAATCAAAAATAATCATACCTAGATCAGCCTTGGATCAAGCAGCGTCTTCTTTTACTAAGCTTTTTCTAGGGACCAGTATGGGTAGTGTTTAAAAATGTCAGCTATGTCTGTAAGGTTTACTTAAATATTTGAAAGAATTATTTAAATGTTTGTTTTTGTCCTTAATAAAGGTTATATTGTATCTTAATAAAGAGTCAAAAGATCAAATAAACTGATGAGGTTACACTGTGAAATAAATTAGATAAAACTAAATGAATATTGGAGACAACATTAGATACATGTTCATAAAACTAAAAATAATCTATGCAGCAAAGTGGATACCAAGTTACCCAAAACTTGGAATCCTTGACTGAATATGATGCATGATCTCAGTGGAGTCCAAACACAAACTGGCTTAGTATAATAACCTGCGGGCATATGACATTCCATTTCTTTCTTAAAGTTCTATGTCATTTTGGCATCTTATTTCATAAATGTTTCATAGTGCTGTATTTCATATATCATAATATATATGCGTTCAAGGCACTGATGTGAATCTTTAAATGCAATAGCTATTTCAGAGTTCTTATGTTTAAATCCTATCAGAATATTTCCACACGAAGTTTCAGTTTAGGTCAGAGGAATAATACATTAAACTTTTCAGGTCAATGTCATGTATCGTCTTTGTGCTTGATTACTATTTTAGCCTTGGGGCTAAGTGCTTTTTATTTTAAAAATAATAAGAAATTTAATAAAGGATTGTGACATTCAAAAGCAGTTTGGAATTCACCTGAGAGACGAACAGATCCACAGGGGCCTGTGCTGAAGTACTAACTGTGTTCTACATCTACTGATTATTACTGGTTGATTTGGTGAGTAAAAAATGGTTTGATTTAGTCTGCAGAGTCTGAACTTGAAGTTTGAATTTTATCTTGTACATATCCTTTTGTTTGCTTGTTTGCCCCTCTGTCTTCTTAGTGAAGACTAAGTAAAATAGCAGCTACTTATTTTCAGTGTTTAAACAGTACAATAGAATTTATAATAATCTTATGGCTATTTTACACATCTTTGCAGAGATAAATACTACAAATAACAACAGGCCAAATGTCCATATTAAAAAGAAAATCTTAGGCTCAGGAGATGGCTTTGTGTGGGTGCTAGTTTGCTTTATATTGCTGTGAGAAAGACAATGAGCAAAAGCAAGTTGGAGTGGAAATGGTTATTACAAATCTTACAAGTTAGAGTCTATCACTCAGGGAGACCATGGCAGAATCCTGGATGGGGAACTGAAGCAGAAACCATGGAAAAATGATTCTTGCTTTCTGTGGCTTGCTCTACTTACTGTTTTATGTAACCCAGGACCACCTGACAGGGTGAAATCACCTCTGTGGGCTGGGCATTCCACAAACATGCCTACTGCCATTTGATAGAGGCATTTTGTCAATTGTGGTTTCTTCTTTTCAGATGATTCTAGCTGTGTCAAGGTGACAAAAAAAATATCCAGCTCAGTGAGTAAACTGCTTTCTATGCAAGCAGATAACTCTGCATTCAATTGGCAGAATTCAAAATCTAGTTGCCTGGCCTAGAAATGCTTTCAAACAATGTAGAAGGCAAGGATGAACAATTGACGCTGTCCACTCATTTCATACATGTGTGATATCTCATGTACACACACACACACACACACACACACACACACACACACAAGATTGAAAAACAAACTAACAAAATAAAATATAAACATTAAATCTTGAGACACATTGACTCAAACAAACAATTCCGTCGAGGCCACTGATAATATTCGTTTAGTTAACTTTTGTACTTGATCATGTTAAGAACTCAAAAGTTGGGGCTGGAGAGAGTGTCTAGTGGTTAAGGGCAGTTCATTCACCTCCAGAGAACTGAAGTTCAATTCTCAGCATCATGTCCTATGACTCACAACTGCCTGCAATTCTAGCTCCAGGCCAGAGCCTCTGCGGGATCATGCATTCATATGTGTAAAGACTTACACATTTTTAAAAGTAACAAAAATAAAACAAAATAAAATAAAATAAAATAGAAAGAACCTAAATGTTTATCTGGATATATGGCTTGTCCTGGAAATTCCAGCTTGTTCAGAGGCAGAGGCACAAGAATTTCCATAAAGTTAAGGCCAGCTTGGTCTACATAGCAGGCTCCAAGCCAGCCAAGGAGGAAACATAAGTAACAACAATAATAAAAAAGAGGGTTTTTCTTCTTATATCATCTGATAAAATTTCACTTTGAGAAATATTCCCAGTTTTACCCAGTTTAGAACAAAACGAGAGATTATCATAGCTAGAGAGACAAACTCAGAGAGGGAATTATCTAAACGAAAAGCACAGCTCTTATCTGGAGCACAGATTTACGTTACCTCAAATTCCATGTTCGAATGGGGAAGCAGTTCCATGAAGTTGTTATAGGTTTACAGAACAAAGAAACTCATAAAGTGAGGTGCGTTTAAAACACCGCAGGAAGGTGGTCACAGTGGATTGGAGAAAAGCTTTTCTATTGGCCCAAGATGCTACTGAGCTTTTGGTTGGTGGGAGGTAGTGGTCTGCTAAATTAATAGATTATACAATGTTTTGATCTATCATTCACACGATGCTAATTAGACATAGAAGTGGACAAGGAGTGACTTCGTTGGAGAGCTAGAGCTAGCCCAAGACAAGGAAACTAGCCTCTGAGCTTGTATCATTCATCTCCATTACAGTGCCCTCTGTAGGTCAAATACCACATCTTGTGCATGTGAGAATTAAATACCTTTTACTAAATATTATAACTTCTCTCAGAGGTAGGAAGTCTCATCCTTAGGATATAGATGAAAGTGTATAGTAGGCAGGACAGCAGCCTTCATGAGATGGAAGTAACATCTAAAGTCCATTAAGAAACAAATTCTTGGATCATGTAAAAACTATTAGCCATCATAAATTTTCTTTGTCCTTCTCTTATCTGACATAACACTTACATGTGATGTTTTACTTAATAGGCTGACCAGTCCATTCATTTATGATTTTATTTTACTTTAGCTTTGTAAAATGCTCCATTGTGTATATAGATCATTTTTTTCCTTCTCTGATCCTATGGATCCTTGGTGTCCTTTCCATAAATTAGCTATTGTGAATAGAAGAAAACCAAACCTAGGTATGTGCAGATCTTTACTGTATGCTTTGAGCATTACCCACCAAGTGGTAATCTGATTAACTATCATCCATAAGACAATAGTTCTATTTTTAGTTCTTTGAGGCACCACCACATTTCCAAAATGGCTACAGTAACTTACAGTCCCATTTACAGTGAGTAATGACATCCTCCCCCCCCCCCCCAACACCTACCACATCTTAATAACAGCTTTTCTAACTGAGGTGAGATTGAATCTCAGTAAACTCAGTAAACTTTGTTTGGCATGTCCTTAATGGTGTTAAATGGTGGCATTTTCACATATTTACTGGCCATTTGAGCTTCTTTTGAGAAGTGTCTGTTTAGACCATTTGTTCATTTGTTGTTTGGGCTATTTATTCTTTCCACATTTAGTATATTTTGTTCTCTGTGTGATTTGAATTTTAATCCCTTGTCAGATAAACAGCTGGTGCAGACAGTCCCCCCTCTTGTAGGAAAGTGTCTATAATCCGCTGCATCTTTTGCCAGACAGAAGCTTTTTAATTGCAGGGAGTTCTGTTGCTCAACTCTTGTCTTCCAAAATACCAGAGTTCTGTTTGGAAAGCCATTCCCATGCCTACGTCTTGAAGTAACTTCCCTATATTTTCCTCAAGCAGTTCAAAGTTCCAGGTTCTGGCCTTTAGGTCTTTCATCTACTTGACTTGTCTTTCTGAAGAGATTTCACACCGTTCTATTGGATGGAACTAAAACACAGACAATTGTGGGTCAAGGGTTGGCAGGACCACATCTTGACCAAGACTGCTTAGATGTGCAGTGACCTGTTTAAACTTTTATACCACTTCACAACTCTGAAGATGAACTTTGAGGGCTTTTTTGGATCTCTTAGACCCTGTTCTTAATAAATTAAAAACAAAACAAAACGAAACAAGACAAAGCAAAACAAAAAACCTCCTTATTTGCTTTTCAATTATTAAGCTGGCCTTTTTTTTTTCTTTTTTCTTTTTGACTTCTTTGGGATAAGATAAATTTTATAGCATCCCAAGTTCAATAACAGATATTTAAGAGGCCATCTTTCTCCAATGATGTTTTATACACACACACACACACACACACACACACACACACACATAACAAGGGCTGTGGTTCTGTGGAACTGTTTCTGGGTCTTTAGTTTCATGGGTCTCTGTAGCTGTTCTCGGGCTGGAGCCATGTTGCTTTTTCTCACTTGTGGTACAGTTTGAAGTTGAGAATTAGTTTTTCTCTGGTGTTGTTCTATTGATTGCTATTGCTTGGTTTTCTTGATACTCTTTATGTCTCCATTTGAATATTAGGGCTTCTGGTTTCTGTTTCTATAAAGACCTCTTATATTTTCACAGTGATTGCACTGAATTGGTTGATTACTTGGATTCTGTGATCATTTTAACCATATATAATTCTACAAAGTTAACAACTACTAATCTAATCTAAGGACTTCCACTTTCAAGTGTCTTCTTGATGTTCTTAATGATTTTTCAGTTTTCATTCATTGTGAATGTCTCTCACTTCTTTGCTTAGGATTATTCTGTAGACTTTATTTTGGTTTTGTGAATCTATTGTGACTGTGATTCCCGCCCACTGGTTGTTTTGAATGTTTTGTGTTCTTGCCTTTCTCAGTCCTCTTAGAGCTTTCCTGATTTACTAAGTTACTCTTTTTGATTCTTTCCTATTTATCACTTTTAATCTATTTCCTAGTGAGATTTATTTGTTCTCCAGACCTTGCATTTATGTGCATTTTCCTTCTCTGTTTGAAGGTTCCGTATAAGTACATTCAGTGGTACTGGCATAGTGGTCATAAATTGCTTTAGTTTTTGAGGGGCAAGATCTTGATTTTTTCTTAGTTTTAACATGTGGCTGTGGTAGAGATGGTAACCATGGCTGCAGGTTCTTTCCTATTGCTGTGTATTTTATTAGTTTGTAAATGTTGTACAACATGTTTTGATCGTATTTATCATTCCTCATCTTCTCCCTGATCCACCCTCTTTAATACCCACCCAGACTGCTTCTTACATATGTTTTAATCCTATCATTTCCAATTTGGACTGCCCATATATTCTTGGATGTGTGGCCTTACACTGATAAAAGAAATATAGTCAATTTACCAGGGGCTAGATTCTTAAAGGAAACTGACTCTCTATTCCAACAGCTACCAATTGCAGTTAGCTCCTCTACCAGCAGCTGACTGAGACAGATGCAGATACTTACCGACAGTGGTTGGACTGAGGTCTGGGACCCCTATGGAAGAGTTAGGGGAGATGGCAACCACATAGGAAGACCAACAATGTCAACTAACCCAGACCCCTGAGAGTTCCCAGAGACTAAACCACAAACCAGAGAGCATACATTGGCTGGTCCATGACCCTGGCACATATGCAGTAGAGGGCTGTCTTGTCTGGTCTCAGTGGGAGAGGATAAGCCTAATCCTGTAGAGACTTGATGCCCCAGGGAAGGGAAATGCTGGAGGGGGAGGGGTGTAAATTGGGTAGAGCCATGGGAGAGCCTCTCAGAAGCAAAGGAGAGGCAGTATGGATTAAAGAACTCTAGGAGGACAACAGGGAAGGGGGCAGCATTTGGAATGTAAATAAATAAAATAATTTAATTTTTAAAAAGAGAGAGAGAAGGAACTGGAGAGGTGAAAGCAGGAACGGGATGAGAGGGCTGAGGTCGACAATGGAATATTTCCTTGCCCAGGGGGTGTCGGCGGGGTGATGTGCAGCAACCTAGAGCTTATGAAAACACAGACTCAACCTGCTGTACATGTTGCCAAGTCTATGGGGTCTCCCGGGCTCTGGGCAATGATGGAGGCCTGAGGAACGATTCACTTGCTGGATTGGACTCCTTGAAGGACCACTGTGGTCCATGATTCCACTGAGAGGTATGTGTGGGTCAGTGGTCCTGATGCAGCCAGGGACCCGGTTGATGTCTGAGGCCTGTGCTACCACCTAATGCCCGAGATCATGTTGATGTCTATGGGTCATGCTGCCTCTGGAGGGGGGTGGGGCACATTGTTGTGAGCAGCCTGCACTGCCAACTGAGGCAATGGTGTTGTCTGAGCTCTTGTTGTCACTGAGGGCGAAGTCTGGGTCTGAGGTCCTGCTGCAACTGGGGTCTCTGTTGATGCCCATCGTCCGTGTAGCCACCAAAGGCCATGTTGACGTCAGTGATCTGTGCTGCAGCCTGAATCCATATCGATGTCAGCGGGCCATACTGCTGCCAGGGCCATACTCATCTGAGTGGCCTGCACTGTCACCTGAGGCTATGTTGATGTCCGGTCCTCGCTGCTGTGGTCTAGGACCACATCAGGGTCCTTGATGCTACAGCTCTTCAGCTGCAGACCATAATCATGGTCTGTGCTGTTGCCAGAAACCATGTGGAAGCCTATGATCCATGCTTGACTGACTGCCAGGAGTAAGGAAACTATTTTGGCAGAGACATCGATGACTACAGATACACAGTTGATAAAGAGGGACATGGACTTCTTCCATGACAAACCCTTACCTCACACCACTTCCCCCCCACCCCCCAAATAATAGCCTAAACAGAAAGCCATGAAAGAGAACTCTTAAAAAGTATTATATGGATGGTGAAGTGTAACTCTCTGCAACTGATGGCTTCAGGCAGGGATTCAGGAGGAGAAGGACTTAATTCTATTTAAGTGGCAGGCTACTGAGAATTTGACCATGCTCCAGTGAGTATATAGATAACACAATTGGACTATTATTTTTTCTGTTGTGGGGGATGCTCACGAAGTTGAGACAGGGAGACATGGAAGGACTGAGAAGTTAGTGTGATCAGGGTATATTATGTGAAATTCCCAAATACTCATTAAAAATATGATGTTGAGTTAAAAAAGCTAATAAAGCAAAAATAAGTTTATCAGAATTATTAGAAGAGGATGGGAGAGGGGAGAAATAAAGAAATACCAAGATATGAAAGAAAAAGTGTGAGCACAGTATGGAGAAAATAATGAAGAAAAACATCACAATACAAATCTAAAATGAGGGGGATGCAGAGGAGAGATGGCTCAGTGGTTAAGAGCACTGACTCTTCAGAGGTCCTGAGTTCAATTTCCAGCAACCACATGGTGGCTGACAACCATCTTTAATGGGATCTGATGCCCTCTTCTGGTGTGTCTGAAGACATTGACAGTATACTCATAAAATAAATAAATATTTTTAAAAATCTAAAACAAAACAATGAAGAAATTTTTTTTTTTTAAAAAAAAAAAAACTCTTTTCTGGGGAATTAGAAATATCCTGTGGAAAAAAGACAGCATTTTCAACAAATGGTGCTGGTTCAACTGGCTGTCTACATGTAGAACAATGCAAATTGATCCATTCCTATCTCTCTGTACAAAGCTCAAGCCCAAGTGGATCAAGGACCTCTACATAAAACCAAATACACTGAAAGTAATAGAGGAGAAAGTGAGGAAGAGCCTTGAACAAAAGGGCACAGGGGAAAAGTTCCTGAACAGAGCACCAATGGCTTATGCTCTAAGATCAAGAATAGAGAAATGGGACCTAATAAAATTGCAAAGCTTCTGTAAGGCAAAGGACACAGTCAATAGGACAAAACGGCAACCTACAGATTGGGAAAAAGATCTTTACCAATCGTACATATGATAGAGGGCTAATATCCAATATATACAACGAACTCAAGAGGTTAGACTCCAGAGAATCAAACAACCCTATTAAAAAATGGAGTACAGAGCTAAACAAAGAATTTTCAACTGAGGAATATCAAATGGTCGAGAATCACCTAAAGAAATGTTCAACATCCTTAGTCATCAAGGAAATGCAAATCAAAACAACCCTGGGATTCCACCTCACACCAGTCAGAATGGCTAAGATCAAAAATTCAGGTGACAGCAGATGCTGGGGAGGATGTGGAGAAAGAGGAACACTCCTCCATTGCTGGTGGGATTGCAAGCTGGTTCAACCACTCTGCAAATCAGTCTAGCGGTTCCTCAGAAAATTAGACATAGTACTACCTGAGGACCCAGCTATAACACTTCTGGGCATGTACCCAAAGGATTCTCCAACATATAACAAGAACACATGCTCCACTATGTTCATAGCAGCCTTATTTATAATAGCCAGAAGCTGGAAAGAACCTAGATGTCCCTCAAGAGAGAAATGGATACAGAAAATGTAGTACATTTACATAATGGAGTACTACTTAGCTATTAAAAACAATGAATTCATGAAATTCTTAGGCAAATGGATGGAACTAGAAAAATATCATCCTGAGTGAGGTAACCCAATCACAAAAGAACACACATGGTATGCACTTACTGATAAGTGGATATTAGTCCAAAAGCTTGGAATACCCTACATAACAATTCACAGACCACACGAAACTCAAAAAGATAGAAAGAGGAACAAAATACTCACGGGAGCAAATACAGAGACAAAGCCAGAAGGAAAGGCCATACAGAGGCTGCCCACCTTAGAACCCATCCCATATACAGACACCAAACACAGACACTATTGTGGAGGCCAAGAAGTGCTTGCTGACAGGAGTCTGTTATAGCTGTCTCCTGAGAGGCTCTGCCAGAGCCTTACAAATACAGAGGCGAATGCTCACAGCTAACCATTGGACTGAACAAGGAGGTTCCCAATGGAAGATTTAGAGAAAGGACTGAAGGAGCTGAAAGGGTTTGTAATCCCAGAGGAAGAACAACATCAACCAATTGGATGCCCCAGAACTTCCAGGGACTAAACCACCAACCAAGGAGTACACATGGAGGGACCCATGGCTCCAGCTGCATAAGTAGTAGAGAATGGCCTTGTCAGGCATCAATGGGAGCAGAGACCCTTGGTCCTGTGAAGGCTAGATGACCCAGTGTAGGGGAATTTGAGGGAGGA
The DNA here is from genome assembly GCA_019843965.1 of Rhynchomys soricoides. NCBI lineage: Eukaryota > Metazoa > Chordata > Mammalia > Rodentia > Muridae > Rhynchomys > Rhynchomys soricoides. The sequence continues at coordinate 14,519 of JADRCH010013439.1, forward strand.
GAGGAGAGAGTGGGTGGGTGGGTGGGGGAACACATTCATAGATGTAGGTGAAGGTGGATGGGATAGGGGGTTTCTGGGGGGGATGAATAGGGAAAGGGGATAACATCTGAAACGTAAATTTTAAAATATCCAATAAAAAAGAAATATTGTTTTTTTCTTCAGAGACTTGAAGTTCTTGTCATACAGATCTTTCACTTGCTTGG
>JADRCH010013439.1:14821-58972 GCA_019843965.1 Rhynchomys soricoides
CCAACCAAGGAGTACACATGGAGGGACCCATGGCTCCAGCTGCATAAGTAGTAGAGAATGGCCTTGTCAGGCATCAATGGGAGCAGAGACCCTTGGTCCTGTGAAGGCTAGATGACCCAGTGTAGGGGAATTTGAGGGAGGAGAGGAGAGAGTGGGTGGGTGGGTAGGGGAACACATTCATAGATGTAGGTGAAGGTGGATGGGATAGGGGGTTTCTGGGGGGGATGAATAGGGAAAGGGGATAACATCTGAAACGTAAATTTTAAAATATCCAATAAAAAAGAAATATTGTTTTATTCTTCAGAGACTTGAAGTTCTTGTCATACAGATCTTTCACTTGCTTGGTTGGAATCACACCAAATTATTTTATATTATTTGTGATTATTGTGAAGGGTGTCATTTTCCTAATTTCTTTCTCAACCTGTTTATCCTTTGAATAGAGGAAGGCTACTTATTTGTTTGAGTTAATTTTATATCCAGCCACTTTGCTGAAGTTGTTTATCAGCTGTAGGAGTTCTCTGGTGGAATTTTGGGGTCACTTAACTATACTATCATATCATCTGCAAATAGTGATATTTTGACTTCTTCCTTTCCAATTTATACCCCTTTGACCTCCTTTTGTTGTGTAATTGTTCTGGCTAGGACTTCAAGTATTATATTAAATAGGTAGGGAGAGAGAGGGCAGCCTTGTCTAGTCCCTGATTTTAGTTTGATTGCTTCAAGTTGGTTTTCTGGATATTGCTTTTACTATGTTTAGGTATGGGCCTTGAATTCTTGAACTTTCTAAGACTTTTATCATGAAGGGATGTTGCATTTTGTGAAATGCTTTCTCAGCATCTAATGAGATGATCACGTGGTTTTTTTCTTTGAGTTTGTTTATATAGTGGATTATGTTGATGGATTTCCATATTGAACCATCCCTGCATCCCCGGGATGAAGTCTACTTGATCCTGATGGATGATTGTTTTGATGTGCTCTTGGATTCAGTTTTCGAGAATTTTATTGAGTATTTTTGCATTGATATTTATAAGGGAAATTGGTCAGAAGTTCTCTTTCTTTGTTTGGTCTTTGTGTGGTTTAGGTATAAGCATAATTGTGGCTTCATAGAATGAATTGGGTAGTGTTCCTTCTGTTTCTGATTTGTGGCATAGTTTGAAGAGTATTGGTCTTCTTTGAAGATCTGATAGAAATTGGTCCTGTTTAGAAGGGGGAACAAAATACTCACAGGAGGAAATATGGAGACAAAGTGTGGAGTAGAGACTGAAGGAAAGGCAATCCAGAGACTGCCCCACCTGGGAACCCATCTCATATACAGTCACCAAACCCAGACATTATTGTGGAGGCCAAGAAGTGCTTGCTGACAGGAGCCTGATATAGCTGTTTCCTGAGAGGCTCTGCCAGAGCCTGACAAATACAGAGGTGGATGCTTGCAGCAAACTGAACACAGGGTCCCAAATGGAAGATTTAGAGAAAGGACAGAAGGAACTGAAGGGGTTTGCAACCCCATAGGAAGACCAACAATATCAACCAACCAGATACCCTAAGACATTGGCAGGGACTAAATCACCAACCAAGGAGTACACATGGAGGGATCCATGGCTCTAGCTGCATATGCAGCAGAGGATGGCCTTGTCGGGCATCAGTGGGAAGAAGAAGAAAGAAGAAGAAGAAGAAGAAGAAGAAGAAGAAGAAGAAGAAGAAGAAGAAGAAGAAGAAGAAGAAGAAGAAGAAGAAGAAGAAATATCACTGCTTTTTGAACCACTGGCTCTTGAGTCCAGCAGGCATGTAGGCAGGGTATAATATGTTTTATCCCTTTTCAAAAGTACTCAAAACTTCCAAGAGACTAGGCATTGTGGAGACAGAGTCCTGCCCTGTAGTATTGGTGGGCACAAGGTGAGTAATGGCAATGTCCACTGCTGGGCTGTATTCACTGTGTGTAGACTCTGTGTGTGATCACAGCAGGTTAAACCCGAGGCTGTCCATTTACACTTAAGCTCCTCCGTGGGAATGTTTTTGTAGCACGTCTTCTCCAGATGCTTCTGCACCCCAGTATGTGAATATGGCAAACGGGAAGAAATCTATCTACATCAGGCTACTAGGGTGATCCTCAGGCTCCAGGGCTTCCCATATCTTTCCACCCATCACTCTATCCTCAAGAATCCAAACACACATGGTGTGATGTCCCTCTCAGAATCCAGCCCGGACACTTTAAAACCCCTTCTCTTTCATCTGTAACACACAGGATGTTTTGTACCTCACAGATTCATGTCAGTGAATTTCTGACTAAGTCAGGAATGTGGACCTAAACTGCCTGGTACAGAGAGTGAGGAGGAGACACAATTGCTACTGGCAAGCTCAGACATCAAGAGCCCTTTGAAGGTGTCACACTCGCATGGCTTCTACAACTAAGCTAGACAACTCAGGGGACCCCACTTAGCTCAGCTGGTCGTGCTGAGTGCAGAACTCCTGCTTTACACTGTAGAGATGCCTTACATCTTACAAGGCTTCCCTTTCTGTATTTGTGGGGCCATAGGAGTTCTTCCTTTCCCCCCCTGCTGCTCTAATCAGGGTTTTCTTTATTCTCCCAACTTGCCACCAGTGTTTGCTACCAAAGTTCTCTCTTCTGCTTATAGTCCTAAAATCCAGTGTTTCTGTCACCTAATTGCTGACTATTGTTGCAACCCACTGATTTTCAGGAAACCCAACATCTCTCCCAGCAGCCTATTGCTTAGATTCAGTCTACTGGACATATGGGAAAGTACCAAGATCTTCAATCTATATGTGTCTCATTTCCTACATGATAGTTTATTGCTCATCAAATAATCAAAGAGTTTTCTATGCTAATATGTTTGTGGACATTTCTTGTTTGCGATATTTTATTTTTAATTATATTTCCCCAGACTGAATTTCCTAGTAATCTTTCTCCTGTAGTAGTTGATGTCCGATAGGTCAGTTTCCGAGGTCCAACTACATGTGCTTTCAGGCTCTTTTGAATATAATTTCCAAAATGTAGCCTTGGAAGATTCTACTTTTTCAGTTGGATTTAATTGTTTTCAACATACCTACATCTTTACCAAAACTTTGGCAAACACAGAGTCCTTGGGAGGTTTTGTTTCTGACAGCAATACATTTAACAGATGTTGCCTATGCTGTCCTCTCATCTCTATTTCTGAGAGAGAAGGTGTTTTACCTCTATCCTTTATGGTCCTACAGAGATTCAGTTTTAAATGGTAAATGTTAATTGCCACTGTTGAGTTGAATTTTAACTAAGGTTGGTGACCTTTCCTTTATTAAAATTAATATTGATTGGTTCAATCTAATTTACTAACAATGAAGAGAAGGTACAGGCAGTGAACATAGAATCAGTAGCACTTGAATTCACAGGAATCGGGACTCTCAATGCAAGCTAGGCTTTTCACATTCTGAAAGGCTTCCATTTAAGTATGATTTGTAGCTCTTGTTTCTCGGCAAAATATGTATGGAGAGTTGTTTAATAAAATAGATCCTATAGCTATTATTACTGAGACCAAGTCACAGAAAATACATCACACAGTGCCTGCGAGAACCTAAGAGGGAAAGGTCTTGCTAATGTCAACCAAGGCAGTTCATGGCAGCCTGTGAAAAGGTGTCTTAAAGGTCATCTGCACATAAATGAACACTTTCTTCATTCTAGCATGCTCAGGGTTTAGAAGCATGAAGCATCAGAACAAGAGTCTGCTACACTCTTGCTGAGGCTGCAAAACCCAGCAGTCTCCTTTATTTTCGATGTAATGATCGCAAACTCATAACAAGTCAAAGGATTTTCTGTGTGATACATGCTATGAGCTTACTAGTGTGGAGAGAAGCAGTAGCTACCCACAAGGAACAGTGAGCTACAAAGGTCCCTGTCTAGAGCTCAGAGTGCAAGTCAGCTCTTCATATGTCCAGTTTCACTTTATTGAGCATTTTCCTCATACCTTTGCAAACAACTCTAAATCCATGAATAGAATAAAGGTTACTGTTTAAAAGTTTAAACAGTTTTAAAGCTTTTTAAAAGTTATAATAGTTGGAATAAAGAGGGCATTTCTGTTGTCCCAAGTAACTGTTTGTCTGTCTATAGCATGGTTCTCTCATGAGTACCTTTGGCCTTTATGTAAAATGGAGGTCTCCTCCAAACCAAAAAGATAAGGCTGAGAAACTTCATCCACAGCCAAAGAAGGAAAGTTCAAGACAGAAGCATAAAATGTGGACTAAAAAAAAATTTAGAGTGCAACCAGAGAGAGGCTCAGTGACTAAAAACAATGGCTGCTCTATTCTTCTAGAGGTCCTGAATCAATTCCCAGCAACCCTATGGTGGCTTATAACCATCTGTAACAGGGTGGATGCCTTCTGCTGGTAAACAGATATACATATATGCAGGCAACACACACACAAATGTAAACAACCTTTAAAAAAATATCAGTGGTGTTTATCATAGCACAATAAAGAAGCCTTTGTTAGGAATGGTGGCAGTAGGTATTGCAATACAATGGGGTCTTGAAGTGTGAGAGACAGGTCTGTCTCAGCTTTGATCACAGAATGGGAAAGTACAGATTATAGACAAGGACCAGAGTGGAGGTCAACAAATGGTAGATTACTAAGAACAAACATCGGTAGAAGGGAGTATGGCTATATCACCCTAACAGTCTTGTTCCTGAAGTCTGGGTATAGTAATCAGTAATCACCTGAGGGATAATGGAGGACATCCAATCATGTAGAGAAGTACTATGGGAAAGAGCATTTTCTGGTAAAGTGACTTAGCAGGGTTCTCTGGAAAAACAGTTTTACAGCGCAGCACAGATGGTATAGCAGAAGGTTCAGGAACCTGACTAACATTTGGACAAGCGAACAATCTCTGTCGCTGTCTGTTTCTGCTTTGCTTGTGAAATTTTATTAAGGAGAAAGAGTCTGTGAGAATGGAGAGAAACTTGACCCTTTGGGATCCAATTATAGTAAACATTTTAGTTTTGGACACTGGTTCTCAAAGGAGCTGTCATTTCCCTCTATGTCAGACTGCTTCCCACAAAAAATGGATGGCTCCAAAAGGCCATGTCTTTTTGAGTCAGTCAAACTGTCTCCAGTGGTTTATTTGGGGATATGAGAGCCACAGATGTTGAGGATGGGGTGGGTATGTGTGCTGGGGACTGGGGTTTAGGAGTTCTGGTGTACACTTGTTAGAGTGTGTACACAAGTTAGAGAACTTTCAGGAAATGAAATGTCAAAAGAACAAACTGAGCAGGCAAGACAGACTTTAGTGAACATTCCTCGGAAGAAGAGAAAGAATGAACTCTGAAACCAGAATCAGGAAGATTTTCAAATGCTGGGATGAGTAAGTTCTTCTAAAACAACTGATGGCCTTTGGGATGGAGACTGGTGATTGTGACTAACTAGATCAGGTGTTGGAGCTAGGATCCCTTCTATTCATCCACATAATGAGAGACAGGGATTCTACCTCTTTCAATAGTTAACTTCTCCAAGCAAAGACTCTGCCTGAAAGGGTTAGCACTGGTTTATAGAAGATGTATATCTCAAAGGAACAAAGAAAAATTTACAGTTGTGTTTTCCATAGTCAATGTACGGAAAAAAGGAGATCAAGAGTCCAATGTAATAAAGATGTCTCCCTAATGTTTAGTGAAACTATGAATTACGTTTAGCATGTGTTGGTTGGACATGGAAGGGAAAAACGTGTTTAAAGATTTTTTTTCCCTGTTTTTCTCCTTTTTTATCCCTCTCCTTTTCTGTCCTTAGGTTTGTTATTCTCTCTCTCTCTCTCCCATAAAGCCAAGTCTTGATCATGTCTTTAAATCTGGATGACTTGATTGTGGCTATTCAGTTCAATATCAAAATTTTCATAGATTGACCACCAATAATCTAGTAGAATGAAGTGAAATGTATTTAGCATAACAGTAAATGTAATTGAGTGTATCCTTTAAAAGATAATTAAAAATTAAGATGTTTATAGGAAGCAATAAAGTCACTATTAGTTATATAATATCAGATGCCTTAAACTAACTATGGATAGTTTATAATATGGATTCAAGTAAAATATTGTTTATGAACATTTCCTCAGGGGATGCTAGCAAATGTCTACTCTCTCCAGATAGGGCACCAACAACAGACCAAAACAATAATTCTACCGAAGTCCAATTTGGTGAAGCAATGAGTTTTATTGGCTTTTACTTACAGGAGTATAGGTGGGTGTTCACTCACATGGGCATGAATGACCCCAAAGCAGCTTTATCTTCAGAGTCTCACCTCATGCTGGATAATGATGAATTACCCACTTTAGTCAAACTTCCACAGTCTGTATATTCTAGCACTTTCCAGGGCTGTAAAACCACTTGCAATGAGGGTGTAACAGGTGACAGGGGGTTCCAGGAAGAACTGGCCGGTGGGAGTGGGTCTGATGATACATACACCTACCTCTCTTTCTATGATGGAGTGTAAGCAAGTCCAGTCTTGGTTGCATCTGATGAAGATGTTAATAGTTGATGTGCTTAGAGGGCAGAATTCCACCAAAAATGTGCAAGATAGATTTTGATTGCACGCAAGTTGTGAAAGATAGTCTATGGAAATAGTATTTTCTCCTAAATAGGAAATAGAATATTTGGCATTTTTTATGTTAAGGTTAATATTAAAACAACTAAAATATTTTTAAAGCATAAAAATGTTATTATGATCCAAAGTAAAAGTTGATGTTAAGTGGCCACTTAAATAAATATATTCCAAAATATTCATAATGTACCCTGGTTCCATTTCATGACATTGCTTGACATGTTCATTGAAATCTTTGTATTCATTCTGCTAGAACACGATCTATGATTTTTTAGAACCCATTCCATCTACTTTCAGCATGTCACTAGTAGATATGCTAATCTATAATCATCCAGGACTGATAGACAATCTGATTTCAAATAATCCCTGTTGACTCATTTGTGGTTAGTGCTAGGCTATTTATTAAAACCAAGCAAAGAGATGTACTTTTAAAAACCTAGAAAATTAAGAAAGGATATATTTATATATTAAAATCTCTCCTCTCTCTCTCTCTCTCTCTCTCTCTCTCTCTCTCTCTCTCTCTCTCTCTCTCTGTGTGTGTGTGTTTGTACTCAAAGTGGCCAGAAAAGTGCAGTGGAACCACTGGAGCAAGAGTTACAGGCAATTGTAGATAATTTAACATGGGCATTGGAAAAATACACTTGGATCTTCTGGAAGACCAGCAAATGTTTTTAGCTATGGAGCCATTTCTACAGCTCCCAAGGATAAGTATTCGCAATCAAAAAGATACTCAAAACCACAAAAAGAATAAGGCAAAGTAGACAGGAAACAAAATGTGAAGATTGTCATAGCAGATATAAATTTTAAAATTGTCATAAGAAAATGTGATCTTCATCCAAAAGTTGAAACATTCCCAAGCATTGTCAACCATTGACTTTCAGGCAGGGGTCTACAAATAAATGAAATTATAGAATTTGATGGAAAGATCCTATTTCTGAAGACATTACACACTTGAGTCATAGGACATAGAGTAATCAAGTTCGTACTGAGAAGAACACGGTCTTATATCTAGCCATGAACCCTGTGAGCTGCAGTATCAGTTGGCCTGGTAAAATATGCTCATGGGTACAATAGATGCAAAATTTTATAGGAGGTACTAACAAATTTATTGTTGTAATCCTGGTCCTTTCCACAAGAGAAAATTCATGCCTAGTCTTGGATTCTGGACCAAGAACTGATGACCAGGTAGATTATAACTCCTGGAGAGAGAATCTATTATTGTTAATCTGATAAATGGATAGAATATCAACCTGACTTCTAAATATTTATCCTTTGCAACTAGAGACATGGCTCAGTGGCTAAGAACACTTGCTAATCTTCCAGAAGACCCAAACTCTAACGTGGGCCTAATCTTTCTGTAGTGTCTCCACCATGCTAATGTCTGTCTATGGTGTTTTTAACTCTTGTAATAAATTTCTTATCCTATAATGAATCTACCTCAGTGTCCTTCTTGAACTCTAAACTTGAAATATTATAACTCATCATCCAGAAATTTTTTTATTTAATAAAAAATGATATTTTAAAGAGCTTTTTCTTGTTGTAGTATCCCAGTTCTGACAGGTGAATATAAACAGTATTACTCTACACTCTTCTACAGGTGAAGCTCTGTGCCATTATATGCTGCCCATATCCTTGTTTTCCACACACTCTCACATCCCAGACCTATGGTAGAAGAACATTGCTTGTGTTGGTAATAGAAATTCAGTCATAATTTACCTTGTCTGTTTTGGAGAATTTAATGTGCCAAAGAGGGGAAGAAAAAGCAAAAGATTGGAGGCATAAAGCATACAATTCATAGTTTTGTTTTTCAGTGGAATAAGAGCATAATAGAGCTCCTTTTTCATCAGAAATAAGAGATGAAATTCTTTCCCCATATGAACTGATATATAGTGACTGGCCTGGAGAGACAGCAGGGAACATACTGCATTAATGTTTGCAGAGAATAGACTGAAGAGAGAGCTGGGAACACTCACACTAATGTGTGCTCTGACTTCCCTGGAGTGACAGTTTGGAGTATTCACATTAATGCATTAATTGACTCATGGAGAAAGAGCTCAGCTCACAGGCACTAATGGGTTGTACATGCTTCTTGCTGTAAGCAAGGTGTCTTAACAAAAAGACATGGGTGCAAGTCAAAGAACTAAAGACCTGGAGGAGGAGGTTGTAAGGTTTTCTGACTCGATTTGTACATTTGTGCATCATGCATGGCAGTGGCTCTTTTGGTTCAGAAACTCCCTGTGTCTGCTTGTTTTATTCATGCTGACAGGAGTGTACTGACAAAGTATGTGTGGGTCATCAAATATGTATTCATTATCGAGCTGATATAACACCTCTCTTAGGAACCTGCTGGGCTTCTCATGCATTTTTAAAACTGGACACCTAATTTCTTGATGGGATCTTATTGCAGAAACAGTAAACCCCAATGTGGAGCCTGATAGAGAAGGAAGGGGGAGAAGAAAGGAAAGGCTGATTCTTAATAACTATGTCCTTGGCTAAGGGATGCTCATGCTAAATACCCATGAACAGGGCCACGGTTCTATTTACATTTCTTAGAGTGTGAGGCAGGGCATTTAGAGAGATGTTTATTTTCTTAAATGTTTGCTTGAACAGAAAACTGTGAAGAGTCACCATCCAATTATTTTTATTATTTATCCCTCATAGCAACTCAGAAATAGTAGGCTTCTCATTTGTCCCCAAGTCTCCATTGTGGGTCAAGGGACAGGGAATTATAAAATCTAGTGGCTGGGAAGAACTTAAGCAAAACTATGCCTTCTGGAAGTGACAGAATTGCTGTATTCATAAACTAACAGTATCTGTGATAGACTGTACAAGATTAAGCCAGTCAACATTCTAGCATGGAGGATGATGGGTTCATGGGCCCCATGCCTACGTGAGAAGCTATAAACAGTTGATCGCTTCTGGATCAATGGAAATCAATTTTCTTCAGTGGTGTGAGCCATGGTAGATAAGTCTTTATCTAGTGAATGTATATGGATAAGGAAGGGTAAGTTGGAGTCAATAGATTTTAAAACAAAGAAAGGACATAAAAGTTGGGAGGGGGGAGAAGGGTGAGGGGTGGACCTGGAAGGAGTTTGGGTTAAAATAGCAGGTAAATAGATCAAAATAAATTATAATCGTAAATAAAATGCGCAAAGAATTACTAAAACATTATATAGTAAAAATAAATATTTGTTGAATAATTTAATGACTGAATGAATACACAGTGCATTTATGAATACAAGATCCTTTTATTTGTTTATGCTTTTTGAGAGGGACTCAAGGTTCAGACTCAAACTCGTCTTGGACCATAATCCTCTTGACTTAGCTTTCTGGGTGCTAGCAATGCAGACTTGTACCACCCTGTCTGCTTTCCATTGTTCTTTTGAGTCTGTCGTTTTTAAATGAAATTACATTTTACTGATTTCCATTTCAGTTGTACTTTGTTTAATAATTTGGACATTATGAGAGAGGAAGTCTAGAACTCTGTGTGGCTTTGCTTTTAGGCCCCGTTACCTAGAATTTCTTCTACTGATCATATTGGCCCTGTAGATTGTTCCTACTTTCTATCACATTTTTAAAAACTGTATTTTGTCAAATTAGAATACAAAAAAATATCATTACCATCGATCTCCCCGTGTTAAATTAAACTTCTAGCAATTCTCATCTACACATATGCACATTTACTCTTTGATAAATCTAAAAACAAAGGCTGAGACACCTGGGTATCAGCTCCCCTATATTTACGTAAGTCATATTTGACGGCATTTTAGTCCATTGAATAATAATGACTCTCCCATTGACTGCATGTTGGATAATGTCTATACTTTGTTTAATCCTTACGCTTCAGAGAAACATATCATGTAAGTCTTAAGATGCTCACTTTGAGTGATACAGGGTATATTTTACTGCTATATAAATAAAATTAATAACAGGAACATAAATTTATGTATTTTCTGTCTTATAAAGCATTATAGGGATATAATAAAGTTTATGACTATTAACATCTCATGCCTGTGATTCTGTACTTTGGAAAGAAAGGCTGACAAATGTATGTGGTAGTTATTACCACCATTAAAAATGATCCTATGGTTTTAAGTTGCAGGGAAGGCAATATCTCCTCCAAAGTAAAGGGGTACATGGAATAAATGCTTATTTTGGTTCTTGTAGATAGATGCTCCAATGACTAAATAACAGAGGGGAGGGGAGGATATTTGTGCAATAGCAAAGAATCTAGAATAGTCCAACATCTTCTAACAGAGTAATAAAAGTGATTTAGTAGAGAGATATGTTTAAATTTTGAAATTTCATTAGAAGTTAGAAAGATATTGTAAGGCTCTGTAGACCCTTGAAACAGACACCACAGCCTTCCTCCCTTAGCCCATCCCTTTGTGGCAGCAGCCAATATCTGGAGACACTGTCTACCTGCTGCATGACCACACCTGACTTTTTATTTCTTGGATTCATACCTTTATGACTGCAAGTACATCACCAACTGAGATATTTCTCTACCCCAGCGATTTCTTTAGTCTTATTCATCCATGTAGAATTTGAAACATTTTGGTCTCTGTGATACTTTGAGTCATTTTGAACAAATTGTAGAAAACTTCTGCTGATTGTATTCCATTAAATTTTTACTATTTTAAATTTTATTTATTTTTTGGATATCTTAAAAAATTTATTCCTAGAGATTTAAAACAACAAACAGTTGTATTGCTTCCAGAAGTATAGTTTTTTCTTCTCTTGACTTTTTAAGCAAATAATATAAAAATCATTTATGGTTTATTATTAAAAAAAATACTGGTTGAAGCATCTAGCATCCATAGTCCCATTAAAATGACCTCATCTTTGTATCTTACCTGTACTGTTGACTTTGTGTAAATAAGTACTTATTAACCTCAAGTGGAGAGATGAAATGCATAAGCAATCATAGCAGCCATGTTGGGACAACAAATGAAAAGTAGAGGAATGGCCAGAGACGTTTTTATATTGCTGTAGAGTGACATTTTCACCTCTATCCCCATCATCACAGATTTTAATATTGAGAAATTACTTAGAAGACTAAGAAATATTGTATACAATTAATATGAATATTTTCAGAAATCATAACGATAAGAATAGCTTTTCTAAAACTATATCATATCAGATAGCATACAGATTAAGAATACTAAAATTTGCATTTTGATAACTGAAGTGCTCTTTATTTGATAGGTATTTTATATAGAATTAAAGATAGCATAGAAGTCTTATTCTAATAAAGTATCTATTGGTAACACCACAGAGTAACTATTCTGGTACAGCCAAACCCTAGAGTTCTTTATGTTTCAATATTCCCATCATAGAGGAGATTTAAAAAAAAAATATTCAAGATTAAGAACATATTTCTCCTAATTTTAATTGAGATAAGATGTCATAAAATTTGACTTGATAATAAAATTAGTATCATTGTATAGACAAGCATTTGAAAATTACTGGCAAAGAGAGTCTCTATTTATAAATGAACATTTAATCAGATTATTTTCTTGAACACATGTATTTATAATTAAGCTTTGAGTCACAAAGTCTAAAGACAAAGGACTCCTGGTTTTAAAAAAAAAAAAAAGACATAATGTGAGGATGTAGAAATTGCTCAGCAGTTAAGAGCAAAGGCTGCTCTTGCAGCTGGTCTGAATTTAATTCCAAGTACCCATATGGGATTTCCTACTCTCTGTTTGTTACTCCAGTCCTAGGGCATCTGATGTCCTATTATGACCTTTGTGTGTACAGCACCCATGTGGGGCACAGAATACATGTAGGTAAAAATTATTATGTCATACATATAAAATTAAAAAGATTGTAAAAGTGTCCCTAGCTAGGTTTAAGCAGGTAGGACAGAAGCCAGATAGGATGTCATGGTGGAGGAATGGTGGGGCAGTATGAGGGTAGAGGGGTGAGGGAGGAGGGATGAGTATGGAGGGATGAGGATGGAGGGGTGAGGGTGGAGGAGTGTGAGGGAGGAGGGAGGAGTGTGAGGGAGGAGGGATGAGTATGGAGGAGTGAGTGTGGAGGGGTGAGAGTGGAGTGGTGAGGGTGGAGAGGTGGAGAAGTGAAGAGAAAGTCAGGTCTGGCCACAAGGAAGCAGCTTATCTTTATCATTCATGGATGACTCCCACTGCACCAATATTTTGTCAAAGGTTTGTGTTATTCATTGCTTATTTTCACTTAAAAATCCAGAGCGGACAGAGCCATGCTCGTGTGAGGTTCCAATGAACATCACACATCACAATTGCCTTTGGAATGGAGAAGACATGTGGCTATAAAAGCCCTGACTTTTATAGAAGACGTTAGTTTAGTAGGCTGAGAGCTTGCTCCTCCGTATCAGTAAAGCTTTCAGTTACACAAAGCCTTCCTGATAGTGCCTTTTCTTTCTATGGTTCATCTAAATCTACTTTTATCTGATAGTAAAAAAAAAAAATTACCTTATAAAAACCAAACCAGATTCATCATATTGGAAGCCTGTGTGGTCCATTGCATGCACATCATCCTTGTGATATCACATATTTAAAGTCATAAAGTTACAGTAAAGTCAGATTCATGGATAACAAAACTATCCTCATCAATTAAATAAAGGAGGTCCTATTTGTTGAGTACAGCCAGAAGATTTTCTTTAGAGCTTAACTAGCAGTTTGTATTTGTCTGTAATACTCTTAATTTTCACCAGATATACACATTACTGTTAATTTCCTCTCTTGGCCCAGGAGGCAGGTTGATAATAGCGTTAGCCCTATTTTAACAACCTCACAGTATGGCAATTTGTCACAAAATATTAGCTCTATCCTGTCTCTGAAGTAGGGATAGACATATGGAGAACGAGGAGTAAGATTAACCCAGAAAAGGCACATTGGGATGAGTCTGGAAGAAGTGCTCAAGGGCAGACTGGAGAGGTACTGAGAGCTGTAACCACTGATGGACACATTGGGGCTTTGCTCTATGGCCCTCAGAACTTTGTCTGCAGTGTTTTAATCATGCATTTCTAGCCTTGGCTTAGCTTTTCTTTGGTTAGGAAGGACAGATGATGGAGGTTGGTTTTGAAATGGTGCCTTATAGCTTCATATATTTAAGGCCAGATCTCCAACAGCACTATTTTAGAAAAAGAAGAAAAAGAAGACATCCTGGGAGGTAAGAAATACATACAAGAGCATGGGCATTTTCTGCATGTTGTCTTTGGACATGTCCCCCCTCCCCTTCCCCCTCCCCTTCCCTTCCTTTCTTCCTCTCACCCCCTCCCTCCATATCTCTCTTTCCCTTGATGCCTTGAGGTGTGCTGCTTTCCTCTTTCCTTTGATGTTTTTTTCCTTGCCACAGGCTTTAAAAGCAATACAGGCATCCCATCACCGGAGACTGAAAATTTGGAAACAGCTAAAATGAACCGCTTACTCCTGTGTGTCTCTCAACTGTCTCAGCCTTGAAGACTTGATTAGCGCAGAAATACTGGTACCTTTTTATTCAGGTTTTAGTATGAGATATAGATGCCTAGTTAATTTGTGTGATTAAAGTACAGAGCAACTGGGGAATCAGAGTATGTTTCTTCTTGTTGATGGTTGGAAACACAGGCTTTGGCTGGACAATCACATACTGACTTCACACTCCCAGTATGCAGGAACAGACTCCACTCAGTCAAGAGGGCAGCTCACGTTTTCTAAATCTTGCCATGCTCTTTCTTTCATGGTTTGGCCAATGTATTGAATCTTGTGGGTTGGATGCTGGCCTTCACCTTCTTGTGGTTTGGTGGGTCTATTCTCTGAGAAACAAGGCTGAGGTTTGGTATCATCTAAATACTGTTTGGGATTTATCTGGTTCAATCTGCTTTTGATCTCTGTAACTAATTAGTGCTGTCATGCTTTTGAGACAGGGCCTCACTATGTAGGCTATGTGGCCTCAGAACTTATGATATAATTACCATGCCTGGCTCAGTTACTTACATTTTAACATAATATATTGGGCCAAAAAACCACAACAGCTCAAAGTTTATGCCAAGACAGAAAATGAAAGCATCCAGAATATGCAGGAAAGATAAAACCTAAGACACAACATGAGGAATGGAATTTAATATAAAGTTTACTGAAAAGTCTGCAATTATCAAAAGATAAGTGGCAAATAAACTTTTGAAATAGGAAATGATCACTTTGTTTTCATTGTGGCCCAGCAATCCCAATGCATGGGAAAAAATGCTGAGGCTGCAACATCTTACTAAGGCAATTAAAGAGACACATCCACAGCTTTGCTGCCCCACTCAAAATAATAGATGAGTTCCATGCTTCCACAGAGTGTTTCAGATGTACAGAAGTCTGCAAAAAAGGACCCTTAAGCATCGTAAAGAAAATTTAGAAAGTATAGTAACTCCATTGTCCAAGTCTAAATTTCAGCAACAAATAGCACATGAGAAAATAACCCAAACTTAAAGATCCACAAAAGGAATCTTCACTTAACAGAACCGGAACCAAGGCTTGCTGAAGAAGAAGTGTTGCAGGAAATATTAAAAAGAAAGAATATTGTATGTTCCTGTGCTAAGCCCTGGTTCTCTCAGCCTAGCAGGCTGGCCAGTCATGCACTGGTGAGCAATGGCCGACCTGCTCTTATCTCATGGAACTCTGACTCAAGAGCTCCACAATCTCTCCATCCAGCTCACTAGGTCCCCACTGGTGGGTCATGACCATGCCAGCCCCATGCTTCAAATCCCCCATGACCTTAGTGGGGCACATCAGGCAAACCCACCCTTTGTTGCCATACCTTTCTCTCTGGAACTCAGATGAGCTACTGTGTGAAGGAAAACTCAACACAAACTTAGTTCAGAATCAATGGTAACTCAATCTCTGGGCGCATCAACTAAAATACTAATCTTGTAAGCCTAATTAAATCTAAATCCTCTGGAGGTGAGTCCTTGCAGATCTGCCATACCAGGTAACTCTAGAAGCTACATCTTACCCCTTACATTGTCCTCATTCTAAAAGGACCTCTCTCTCTCCTGCTTCCTCTCTTCTGCTCTCCAACCCGGAAGTCCCTCCTACTCATCCAGTGATTGGCTCTTTTATTCTTAGGGGATTGGTTCACAAGTCACATGAGTATATAACTCACTCCTTGTCCAAAGCTCCTCCCAGGAGGGCAGAATTAGCATCTAAATACAAACAGCCTAGGGAGGGGGGAAGAAGAGGAGGAGGAGGAGGAGGAGGAGGAGGAGGAGGAGGAGGAGGAGGAGGAGGAGGAGGTGGTGGTAGGGGAAAAAACCAAGAAAACAGATAAAGCAAGTGTGGAACACTGAATGTATAATAAGGTCAGCATTTCTTTTTTTAAAAAATTTATTTATTTTATTTTATTTTTTGGATATTTACTTTATTTATATTTCAAATATAAATATTCCCCTTTGGAAACCCCCATCCTATCCCCCCTCCCCCTGCCTCTATGAGGGTGCTTCCCCACCCACCCACCCACTCCCGTCTTCCCTCCCTAGCATTCCCCTACACTGGGGCACCTAACACCCTCAGGTCGAAGGGCCTCTCCTCCCACTGATGGCCCACAAGGCCGTCCTCTGCCTATGTGGCCAGCACCTTGGACCCCTCCATATGCATTCTTTGGTTGGCGGTCCGGTCTCTGGGAGCACAGGGTGGGGGGGGGGGGGGGGGCAGGCATTTTAAAGAATTAGACAAAAGAGTCTACATAAGCATAAGGATGAATGCAGGGGGCAGGACATGAAAGAACACGGTAATCAAGAACGGAAGATGTAGCAAGATGATAAATCCAAGTGGTTTTTGTTTAGAAATGTGACAGAAGAAACCTAAATAGCCAAAATGGGAGAATAAATATAAAAACATGTGGATATAGGAAATGTTAAAATTATAAACTTCTGGAAAATACATGACCTAATAGTCTTTGTGCTTGAAAACATTAAAGCATGATGTTTTTTATAAAAAAAAATGGAAATAGAGTTCAAACTAGCACAGCTAGTGACATGCAGAGGCTGAGGTATGAGCAGGTGCATTTATATTCAAACTTCAAAGAACAAGAGCCCCGTAAATTTTTGGAAGTTAGAAAAGGAGAGAAAGAACTAATAGAAACAAAATAATTTTATGCAAGTAACCAAACCTTATTATCTGACGAAGATAAATCCTTCCAGAGTTATGACTCTCATGTATATATGTACCTCTATGGTACTAGCCCCTTAGAGGCCCAGGGATAAAATGAAAACTTCACAATGTAGCTGTATAATTGTCCTTCTTTCTGTTTCCTTCCTTTGGTCACAGTGGTAATTGTTTCTGATTATCTCTAGACCTCATTTTATATTGTAATTTATTATGCAGTACACTCATACTATAGACTTAAAATTGTGCATGTCTATTTAATATACATGTTTTCAAATTCTTCATAGAATAACATTTGGAATATGTTAAAAAAAAACCAAGTTCCATGCAGACAAAATATTTGTAAATAGTAATTTAAATTTCTCCCTATTATTGAGTCACTTAATGCTAACATTCATCCCAATGTTCATGCTCACCCTTGTTTAAGAGCAGATTATAACTAGGAATCCATTTAACATTACACTACAATTCTTCTTTTCTAACCTTTTGAGTGAGCACCCATCCCTGAGAAGTAACCATTATTTTTATCTGTAACTATGAACGATTACTATCTATTCTAGCATTTGTTAATTCAAAATAGTATCTATTTTATATGTCAAGCTTCTTTCCTCCAACAACATAGTTTTACACTAGTATTTGCATTTCTTAATAGAGTGTGTTGTGATCACTGGACAGGTATATGTAAAGAATGCTGATCAAACCAGCGTCAACGCCCAGTCTTCTGTATAAGTAGTTCTATGCATTACAGAGTCCCACACTTTCTAGTTCCTTTGAAACATGTCATACATTGTAACAAGGTATATCTACCAGGCTTTTCAAAACTAGAGTCAGTTCATGCTCTGTAACTGTGTGTTGACATCATTTATTCTTAATTTCTGACTATTCCCCTCTGTCTTTGCCTTGCTTTTCTCTAGTATACTATTTCACTTCATTCTCCTACTAAACACTCCCAGACACCACTGACAGCTGAATAGCATGGGGCTTCTTGCCTCTGACGTATTCCTTCTGCAGTAATCACCTCCAGTTCCATACATGTTGCCCCAGATGACAGGATTTCATTCCTTGTTGTGGCTGAATAGTATTCCTAACCACACAGGTACCCTTCCTCTCATTGATGATCCCATATCTCCATCATCCTCCATATCTGCTGTTGTCAGTAGTGCTACCTAAACACAGATGTGCATATCTAATGAGCGCATTTCATTTGCGTATTTGTGCAGCAGTGGGACTGCTAGATTACATTGTAGTTCTATTTTTAGCCTTCAAAGGAATCTTCATTCTGAGTTCCCTAGTGGCTGGATAAGTCTAGAATGCCACCAGCAGTGTATCATGTGTTCCTTTCTGCACAGCTTTGCCTGTAAAGAAAAAGAAAAGTATTTATGTTTAACTTTACTTTTTGATAATAGATTTTCTAAACAATATGGCACTTTTATTTTGGTTTTGATTTGCAACACTGTGAGTATTTAATATTGCAAAGCCATTTGTATGTCTACATTTGAGAGATGTTCAGTCAAATCTTTTGCTCATTTTAAAATTAGATCTTTTTGGTGTTGAGTTCTTTATTTAGTCTGTGTATTAATTTCTGGTAAAAGAATAGTTTGCTAGTATTTTATCCTATGCTAAATGTTGTTTCATCTCCTTTGCTTGAAGATGCTTCTTAATTTGTTATAACTTTACATCTGTCTTTGCTTTTGTTGCCTGTGCTTCTGGACAGGTTCTACTGCCCACCCCAAATCTTTGCCTTCAATGACTAAAATTTGATACTGAATATGTGGATCCAGTTCCTCTTGTACCATTTGAAGATACTGTCACTTGCTCATGTCTTCAACATCAGCAACGTGACTTGGAGAGTTATCTCTATTGTTGAATGTGAAAGTTGTCTGTTCTTATGGCCAAGTACTATTCTATTGGATAAAATAGCGTTGATCTCTTGTTCCTGTGATTAACATCTGGATTATTTCAATTTTTTGGTTTCTATAAATAAAGTATTATGAATATTATGAATGATGTAAGACTTTTTAATAAGAATATGAAGTTCATTCAGTATCATTAATTTGAAATTCATTGTTCCCTCCTTTGAATCATTTGACTTCATTGTTGAATAATCCTCTGGCCATGTTTGTTTGAATCTTACTTTTTTTAATTTGTTTCATCCATTGGTCTGTATGTTAATCCTTTCGCCATGCAAACTTCACTATTGCGGACTTGTAGAAAGTCCAGGTTCAGAATAATTTATCTGATTTTGTTCTTTAAGAATCCTTTGGTTACTCCAGTTTGTCTTTTAAATTTTTTTATGAAAGCCAGACTTTATGTTTATAGAATGAATGCTATGAATTTGTTAATTAAGATTGAACTAAGTTTCTAGATCCATTTATGGAAAATCATCCACTTAAGATTATTGAATATTCTAACTCATAAACACAGTGCATCTCCCATTAATTAAATCTTTAACTGAACTCAGAATTGTTTGTATCATCTTCAATACAGATTCTTATGAATAGCATGCATTAAGTTTATATATAAGTATTTTGCTGTTTTAAATGCTATTATAGATGGCATTCCTCATTTCTTATTCAGATGTTCCTGTTAGTATGTATAAATGTCACCAATATTTATAAGATGATTTTATATTCCATGATATCAATATACTTTTTTCCTTCATGACTTCTGATGGATTCTTTTTGACTGTGTACTTGGCATTGTCTTCATGAGAAAGAGAAGTGCAGTTTCATGCCTTTTTTCCAATGTGCATGTCTGCTGTGCCCTTGGTTATGGTTGTTCTGGCTAGTGTTACAACATGACTGAGTTGAGACAATCAGAGTCCACATGCTTGTTGGCTGTAGATATCAGAAGTCTCACCCATCACATCTGATGCCAATGCTGAGCATTTGCTCCAAAACTTTCATGATTTCTTTTGCATGGTTTAGAAACCGTATTTTATATTGGTAATTTGTGAAGAGTTTTAAATGTAAAAATATCCATCAAAATCATTTCTGGAACTAGCTTAAATATATAACATTTTATTCCAGTCTGCTAATGTCCTGTATTGTGTTGACCTATTTGCATATGTTGAACTAATTTTCTGTTTGTAAATCTCATTGACTGTGAAGTTTGCCTTTTTTTTAATACATTGATGAATTTGATTTGTTAAAAATATTTTGCACCTCTAATTTAAAAGGTTATTCAGGCAGGTGGATCTTTTAGTAAACATGTTGATTACAAAATAGATCTTGCCCATAATTGAAATATGAATATGGTAGTGTGTGAGTGTAGGCTTTCTGATTTTCTGAAGTAAGTGATTCCTCTTCTGGGGTTGCTTCATGGGTTTCTGGGAATTGAAGATGGAAGAGATAGTGGGAATATGCAGTGGGATCAGATACCATAATATCAAAACCAATTACAGTTTCTTTTTGTTCTAAAACAGTTAAAGCAAATTTTACAACACTGTCAAAAATCTTATTCACCCTTTTCTGTTGAGATTGTTTTTGTTGAGCTGAAAACTTGTTTTAAAAATTGTCAAGTTTCAAGGACTATATCCAATTTCATAGAAAAATAAAATAAACATAATGCAGAAATAATAAACTGCATGATTTTATGGACCTTACAGAAGATTTACAACAAGCAGCTGGAATGCAGTGTATTCACTCCAGCACAGCACTGGCAATTAAAAGCACTGTGACCTGTTCCTGTGGCCATCTCTAATCCAGTGAATGAAAGAGAACTTGATGCAGGAAAGCGAGAGCAATCATTAGACACAATTATGAAAATCCTCAGAATACATAAAATAGAGAAAAATGGCCCTCCATCATTTATGAGACTCCATTATGAAAACATCTACCACACGGTGAGTGTTGGGTTGGCTGTTCCTGTGGTGGAGAGCTGGAAGAGCCCAGGCAACAAAATGAAAACCACAGTGTGAACCATTGCAGCTATAGAGGGCATTTCAGGTTTCTGAACTTGTGTGCTATTCTCTGTCACGGGCTTAGTCAGCCAGGCTTATAGGGTGATTTTTCAGACTTTACATAATGTAAGGCTATACCTGTAAGCAAATAACAATCATCACCATGACTCTAAAATTCCAAACGTCCTGAGAAATTATGTTGCAAATAACATTTGATATCTATATCTGCTGTGTCTGTCAGCTACCCTCTTTTGGAAATGTCAGTCAGCTATTTATGTAAACATTAGTTCTTTCTTTCAGAGTCTATTGCATCATGGTTGGTGAAATGCATAAGTTAAAAATAACTGCATTAGACTCTTTGCCCCGATTTCAGCAATTTTGTGGATATGAACCAATATAATTAATTTGATCATTTCAACCTTAGATTTCCTACTTAAGTATTATAAAAAAACTTATTTCTGTGCTATTGTGAATAAGAAAGTATGAGGCCCTGGGCACAGCCAGCAGTCATTTGCTGATCACAAAGGAGTCACTGATAATGGAGCTTAGGATGACCTGTCATGGAGTTGCAGACATTTTGTTCCAACCTTCAAACCAAGAGATGCCAGAGACAAAGCAACCTTCTGATTACTTTATTTACTTAATAACTTCTTTGCTTTGAATGTTTGTTATCTAGTCACACTAAAAATATCTTGCTGATATTGTCCAGGAAACACACTGATTTAGAACATATTTCAGGGAGTATATGGTCTCCTACATTTATATGTCCCGCCCCATCCTGTTAGCTAAGTGTCACCATAGACGTTGGTTCTTCTTAAGTTCGGTGATTTTTCAGTACTATTATTCATGAAACAGATGTATTTCCTTGGACAACCTCTTCTGTATTTTCTACCTCAATTCTTCTGGGGGATTAGTTCTCCATTTCCTTGGGGGGAACTCTCTCAGTCTATCTGTGTGACTCTTTGAGCATCTATAAAGACAAACCCCCAAATTTCTATGATAGCTGCAGCCTACCAAAGATTCTGAATTTCTCAGAAGAGTAACTAGAGCATGGTTACTCATGGCCTTCCATAGAGAAAACACATGCTTGCTTGAAATAAGTCTTTATGATTAGAAAGAGGACTTTTTCCTTTGCATGGATTTCTCAGATGCCTTGTTTCCTGTTGCTTCAAGGAAGCACACACACACAGAAGAAAGGAACAAAGCCAGTCTTGCAAACAAAGTGGAGATGCAAGGAAAGGGGAAGCCCCAAGACAGTGAAGGCGATGCCTGAAGCTAGCTTCATTCTTGAACTTTCCTGTTCTTTTATGTCACTAAATTTTCCTTTGAGCTTACCTGGCGTGAGACTGTTTCTGTAGTTCTCAAATACTAACTAATAATATATTAGAAAACCTGCTCAAATTTCTATATACACAAAGATAACTGCTAACTAATTCAACAGTGCATCTGATTGCTTCCTGTCCCTCCTTGTCTTCTGCTCTATTTCTCAGCATTTGATGTTCCTGCAGAGCTGGGGAAACTCATAGCACACCCTAATTCTCTACACATCTCTGCTGCTGCTGGCTCTCCTGACAGCAAGTCTCCTAACAAGGAAGCCCCACTGCTGGCGATTTGAATCACTGCCTGGGCTGTGTATCAGCTACGCTTAGTGGGCATGTCTCTAGGTGCTGTCCAATAATGCAGGCTGGTTTTCATAAAGTTGATGAAAATCTCAGCATCATTTTGCTGACCATGTGCCCAGCAACAGTCATCTGGTAGCAACCAAATTATGAACAGACAAAAATGTTATAAATTTCTGTGCAAATGTGTTTAATGGGAACACCCTACTGGAAGAGCATACTCCCAGAACAGCAAGAACACCCATTCTCAGTGGTTTCTTTGCATACGCTCAACTTAATATTACATATTAGCCTTATTTTTGTTGCAGTTTAATAGAACCTTACACATTATTAGTAGGTATTTAAAAATGACCTTGATGTGGTATGGGTAACCCTATCTCACTCAAGGGGCTTGTCTAATGTGATGCTATATTTAATGAGATTTCCCTGGAACCAAAGCATGGCATATTTTGTTGTGACAGGTTGTTGTCCTTTGTAGCATCAGAATTTCGAGTTGCCTTAGTCTCCTAATATCACTGGTTACAGTGTACATCACAATAAACTCCTGTCCTTTTCTCTGATGTTATCTTTCTTCTACTAATCTTTGTCCATGGAAGAAACACATAGGACTTTATTAGACCAGTCACTCTATTCTGAAATTTAATGTTAGCGTTTACAGGGTAACTTAAAACTAATTAGAGACATAGTTCCCCTTCCTTCCTCCCTTTATCCTTCCTTTCTCCCTCCCTCCCTCCATCCCTCCTTCCCCCTCCTTCCCTCCCTCCATTTCTTTCTCCTCTTTCTCTTTCAGACTTAAGTATGGAACCCAAGACCCTGTACATGCTGGAGAATCATACTACCACTGTGTTACCTCCCAGCTCTTGGTGTTCTGAGAAAAGTTTTCTCTATAGAGCCCAGGCTAGTTTACAGCTTATTACATTCTTGCCTCTTCTCCAGAGTGCATTCTCTAGGAATGTAAAATCATGAACAGTTCATGATTCTCACTCTTTCATGATCTTCATAATTATCTTACATTGTAGAACATGGCTGCTTCATCCTGTCCAGCCATGTCTAGTTCATTAATTTGCAGCCATTTATGATCAGCACATTATAAGCTCAATAACAAACACAAACCTGGCACATGCTACCATCAAACTAGCAGATAAGCTTATGGTCCTTCATTCTATTTCCATTTAGTCAACGGTTTATTAGGATTTTAATGTATTATCTCAAAATTTAACAATACAATTTTATTTGCATGATCCTTGTAAGTGACAAGGGTGTAACAATATGCATGATTGTGTCAAAACCTGAAAGCACCTATCGGATACAAAGACCATTCCTGGGCTGGGTATGGTGGCACCTGCCTTAAATCTCAACCATTGGAGCTTTGTTATTTCAAGACTATCCTGGTCTACAGAGTGAGTTCTAAGACAGCCAGGATGATGACACAGAGAGACCCAGTCTCAAAAATGAAAAAATAAGAGCATTTCACAGACTTGAGGATAATTAAAATGTCTTTACCTTAGTCACTGTAATGACACAATGATTATCCCTTTGTTGTTTATTGCCTGAAGATGTGACAGTGGTATGGCTCCTTAAGTTTAAATTGGAGCGTTTCAAAATTATACACTGGCATAACTCAAAAAAACACATATGAGATCTCACAGATACCTTGCTGATTTCTTGATTGTAGTTGGATGATTTAGATAATTCTAGGTTTCAACTCCTATATTCTAGAATGAACTGGAACCACTGAGGATCTCAGGAGACACTTTGCCTTTCTTGGAACAAAACATAAATTTAATACCATTATTCAAAATTAGCATGATTCCAATGAGTAAATTCTAGTATATTTTACCACTAATATCCTTTTCTTCTTCTTTCTTCTCCATGCACAGTTTTCTCTGGAGACTGTGACACAGCTTACTAGCTATATCATGGAAATGTATTCAAAACTATGCTATTCTACCACTTGGATATTATTTCACAACAAAAAATAAGCCCAAGAAAGGGCTAAAATAGTAGAAATTCCTGACACTTGATCTTGGTGCTGTCCTGATGCTGTGTCTTCATGGCCCAAGGTATTTGATAATTAGAAAGAAATGTGCTCACTGAAAGGAGAAGTTGTAGTTGTTGGAAAATAATCTCTTTAGTTACATTTTGCCTAGAGTACTATTTTTTTTCCTATAGAAGACTATAAATAACCCTGCCCACATTCTCCATGGGGGTTATAGTCAATGCTAGCTACAAGCAGATGAAGGATACAACCTTAAGGAAGTCTTTAAAATTCCCAAATGTTCAACTGCTCAGAAATAGCCACGCCATGAAGACAGAAAGGCCTACCATTGGGTGACCCTCCTTCTGTATGTGGTGAACACATTATGTATCCAAGAAGCATCTGCTAATGAATAAAATGCCACTTGCAGAAGAAACAAATATTAGCCATGGAAATTGTGCTGGATCATTTATGTCAACTTGACATAAGCTAGAGCCATCTGAGAGGAGGGAGTCTTAATTAAGCAAATGCCTTCATAATATCCAGCTGTAGGATGTTTTCTTAATTAGTTATTGATGTGGGAGGACGCAGCCCACTGTGAGTGTGGCCATCTCTGGGCTAGTGGTCTTGGGTTCTATAAGAAAGCAGGGTGAGCAAGCCATGTAAAGCAAGCCAGTAAGCAGCATTCTACCATGACCTCTGCATCAGCTCATACCTCCAGGTTCCTGCCCTTTTTGAGTCCGTGTCCTGATTTTTCTTGATGAAGAAAAGTGATGTGGAAGTGTGTGTCAAATAAACCCTTTCTTCCCCAGTATGTATTTTAGTCATGGCAATGCATTGCAGCAATAGGAACTCTTAAGACAGAAATCCTACATCTCAACCT
Organism: Rhynchomys soricoides; assembly: GCA_019843965.1. Taxonomy (NCBI): domain Eukaryota; kingdom Metazoa; phylum Chordata; class Mammalia; order Rodentia; family Muridae; genus Rhynchomys; species Rhynchomys soricoides. The sequence goes on from JADRCH010013439.1 coordinate 39,888, forward strand.
GTTCAAAGTTTTCAATTTTTGTAAACTTTATATTCCTGGATTTATTATTCTTGTCATAAGGCTTGCAGTGCTAAAATCTTTTAAAATAATCAAGAGTGGTAAACAAAAGACTGTTAGAAGTATGACATACCTGTGAAGCATGGAATCTTGGCATTAAGTGTACACTTTACAAGCTACAAGTTCTAAAATCTCAATTATTACCATATATAATGGGACTATCGTGGGATTTCCCTTGGACACATAACCACCCTGTGCTATTCCAGGACTACCAGGATGATATTTGCTTGGTACACTGTGTCTCTTCCCAAAGCCTTATATGAAGAAATAAGTTGTATCAGATACTTAAAATTGCCAAGCAAGTATATTTCATACATGATAGTCTACTCTAAAAGACTCATTTGTTACTATAAGGATCCAAGGAATCATAAACCAATGAAACATATTTATCACTTCACATAGCACATCTCTAGTCCCCGAAAAATATTGTACCCACTAGGCTTTACTCTGGAAGGTGGGACTTCCTGGGGATTTTATTTCTGATGACTAATGAAGAATGGCAAACAACTTTTATAAGTGAGAATACCAAGAGTACAAGATGTCACATTTTACTAACTTGGCAGCACTAGAGTGCAAACTTAAGTTACTTGGTTTCCAATTCCAGATATTTTCCCATACACATTAAAAAGTTTAACCTTCCACCTTTCTGTCTAAAGTTCAGGATGTTTCTTCTTTAGGGCTGAAGGTACATTAAACCATTTCTAGAAGTTGATGTTTTAGATCAGAATATTTAATTTATAAGAAAGAAATTGTCTTGGTGAAGATTAGAACCTTCAAAACGAGTCATATATTTATATGAGATTATTCCTTGTTTTGTTAAAAAAATGCACAAGCAATCTAACCACACAATTGTGCTTTTGATAACATGTTGCAAGAAAAATTTTCACAGGTACAGGAGCTACCAAAGCAGGCACATGTTACTACAGCTTTGTTTTTAATTTAAAACAAACAAACAAACAAAAACCAACCAACCAACCAACAACAAAAACAAACACAGACCTGGAGATAGTTCTTCCTGGAGTAATGCAGCTTTCATTACTCTGTCAACATATATGGGATTATAATCTTAAAAAGAGAAGTGCTTATGTGGGGCTCAGTGGGTTGAAAGCTTTGGTTCATGATCCATTGTCCTGTTACAAAGACAGTCTACCATTGTGACTGCAAAACAAGGAGAGAGAGAGAGAGGAGCATGGACAGAGTGCAAGAGACAGACAGAGGGACAGACAGAAGGAGACAGAGACAGGGAGTAGGGCCACGGTCCTAATACTCACATAAAGGTCATACACCAATGACACAGTGTTCTTTCCCCCGGTTCCATGTCTGAAGGCTCTCTTGTTTCTTGGAAGAGCCACCAAGTCTTCAACACATGGAACATTGAGTAACGTTCAAGATTTAAGCTTTGTTTTTTTTTCTTATAAAATAGTCTGGCTACATATCACTGGCTGGGCTGGTATTTATTATGTATGTAGCTCAGGCTAGCCTCCTACAGAAATCCACCTGGCTCCGTCTACTGAGTGCTGGATATATATCCCGGCTTAAGTTTCATATGTTTGCAAGTAAATGTACATGTGTTAATATTGCAATACCTAGAAGTCTTGTGGTTAAACTTTAGTTACTGAAGAGTATGGAAAACATTGCCTTGTGTGAAATATGAAAGATAAAACAAACTGTTAGGAAAAAGTACTGAAGAACACATAGTCCTCAGTTGTGCTCACCGCTGAGCAAGTGGTTGCCTTTGAGAAAGGATTTAAAAATTCTCCCATATATATTTCCATATCTTAAAATAAATAATTGTTTTACATATTCTAAAGTTAATATTTGTCAGATATTTCTTAGACCTCACTGATAAACGTCTTATCCCCTCAAAACTGTAATCATTTCAAGGATAATTTTTGTAGCTATGTTAAAGGTAGTTTTAGAGGCAGTAATAATGGATAACCTCTATATCTACTGTTTTTACATTGCTATTTATTAACTCATAGATCCATTTCCAAGAGTGTCTTTAATGCATATAATTCCCATAGCCGAAATGATATTGCTTTAAAAGCCATATACTTGTGTGTATGTGTGTGTGTATGTGTGTGTGTGTGTATGTGTGTGTGTGTGTGAGAGAGAGAGAAAGAGAGACAGACAGACAGAGACAGACAGAGACAGAGACAGAGAGACAGAGGGGGGAGAGATGGACTGTAGGATTCCAGACTATCATGTGTCAAGGTGAATACTGTCTTAATGTTCACTAAAACAAGCAAGTCATTGATTTTAGTCATGCCTTAGAGTCTCTGCAATGGACCAAGGAAAATGTTGAAAGATTAGTTAGTTTTGAGTTAGCTTTGCCTGTTCTAGGTAGGAGGCAGGAATCACATTCAAATATTAGGAAGAAGCTAGTGAATCCACAGACACTGACCTGGTGTCTGTCTGTCTGTCTCTGTCTGTCTCTGTCTCTCTGTCTTCCTCTCTCTCTCCCTCCCCTCCTCCTTCTCCTTCTCCTCCTCCTTCCTTCCCCCCTTCTATCTCTCTCTCTGCCTGCTTCACATGGTTAGAGATTAGACTCCATGACCATCTCTCCTTTCCAGTCTAGACTTCTGTGCAACTCGAGTTTGCAGAGGCTTTGTTATGTTGTTATGTGTGTAATTCCTCCCTTTGGATACATTCTTGGACCTTTGCACACTGTGTTGGAAGGATGAAGAATCTGGAATTGGTGGGGTCTGCAGGATCTCTGACTGGCTGTGAGTGCCCAGGAGCTAAGGCATTCTCCAAGAAGAGGTATTCCAGGAATCCCAGATAAGCTGGGCAGTTTCTTAGGGAAAGAGGAAGTTTAATCTGTAGTTTTTGCCAAGGACATTGCCAGTTTCCTTAAATAGAGGGTGTAAATATCACACTCCCCAGATAAGATTGGGCAGAGAAGAGGAAAAGAGAGTCCTCTATTTTATGATGAGTTCAGAGGAGCTATCCAGATATGGTAGACTGCAACTTTAAATAGCAGGATCCAATACCCTTACAACTTCTGTGAGTTCACATGTGCAGTTGTTCTGTTGGGTGTGGAAAATACTGTTTCTTTGTACTTACCCATGGCCTTTGGCTCTTACACTTTCTGCTGTGTCTTTTAAAATGGCTACTTATACTCACAGTAGGACCTACGGTTTGAGAGAAGAGGAACTGGACACTTCTTATACCCAGGGACTATGTACAATGAAACCTTAAATTTGCCTTTTCTCTTAACTGTGCTCTTGAAACATCTAATGCTGGTACAGTAAATCTTCATTAGAGGTAGCAAACCAGTTTGCCAGCAGTTGGTATATATGGAGGGGATTCATTTAGCTGGTTTACCTGCTCTCATTTTTTTATATTTTAAAGCATTTTGAATAACATTTTCCATTCAGGAACAATTTACATTAGCTACATAGAGAAGACATAAAGGAATCAGATCATTTCAAAGGCATGCCTATCTGTAAGTATGTATAAATATCAGATGTTTTCATATGTATAAAAATCAGAAAATACATACCCACCCTGTCATGATTGTATGCAAAAGGGGAATAACTAGAAAGTATAGATCCATCCTATATACAGTCACCAAACCCAGACACTATTGTGGATGCCAAGAAGTGCTTGCTGACAGGAGCCTGATATAGCTGTTTTCTGAGAGGCTCTACCAGAGCCTGACAAATACAGAGGCTTGCCATTGGACTGAACACAGGGCTCCCAATGGATGAGTTGGAGAAAGTACTGAAGGAGCTGAAAGGGTTTGCAACCCCATAAGAAAGACAACAATATCAACCAACCAGACTCCCCAGAGCTCTTAGGGACTAAGCCACCAACCAAGCCACCAAGCCATGGTTCCAGCTGCATATGTAGCAGAGGATGGCTTTGTCAGGCAGCAATGGGAGGAGAGGTCCTTGGTCCTGTAAAGGCTCAATGGATGCCCCAGTGTAGAGGAATTTGAGGGTGAGGAAGAGAGAGTGGGTGAGTGGGTGGGGGAATACCCTCATAGAAGCAGGGGTAGGGGGGCTGGGATAAGGGGGTTGAGGGGGAAACCGGGAAATGGGATGACATTTGAAATGTAAATAAAGAAAATATCCAATTTAAAAAAAAAAACAAAAACATTAAACCCTGAAAAAAGAAAAGATTTCCTGAATATTTCTTCTCAGAAAATTTTCTACAGTAAAAGCACCGAGCGATAGTCTATCTATACAAACTCTTTCATTTTCTGCACCTGTGAGTCTCCTCAGCATATTTATTAGGACCTCAGGATTGCATAGCCCATGTTTTTGCGCCAACAACAGAGCTCAAATACCTGCTAGTCATACAACTGGGGTTGAGCACTAAAGCCCAAGCACCATGATAGGACTTTGGAAGCGGTTATTGTCTGTTAGAGTAAATATAAGTTTTACAGTGTGTTTCCAAAAGCTTTTACTATTTGTGAGACCAATGTTCTGTCTATTTCCATTCATAGAGTCAAAGACTTTTTTATCCTGAGAAATTACTAACTTCTAGATGTTGATTGATAACAGTTTACATGCATTTGACGCTGGAGCCAAACATCAGAGAGATGAGTCCAAAGTCCACAATGGCTTTGTAATGGCAGCTGGAGAAGTTCAAAGTTCACAATCCATAAAAGTCTATGAAGAGAACATTAGGACTGTTTGTGTATCTTATAAAGAAAACCAATCATTTTTCCTTGAAATGCCACTTTTCATCTCCATTAAGAGACAGAATTTTGAGTTGGATGGCTTGTAGTGCCTTCTCAAACTGGCATTTTCTTCCTGAAATGGACTGGCTCTAGTCAAACATCTACATTTCTGTGTCTCCCACACCAGCTGGACAGCAGGAAGAGAGATTAGAAGTACAAGCAAGCTTTCTATTTATCTGAAATATGCTAAAGATTATCCTGAAAGAGCATTTTTCTGGAGGGTTGGGACCAATGATTTATGATCTATTGTTGTGGTAGCTCTCTGAGTCAGAACCAAGTCATCTGCATGTGGAGCGGAGGGAGGAGGAATCACTAGCAAGCAACGAGGAGCCAAAAGGAAATGAAACGGACCAATGGTAAAAATATTCTGGCAAATTTTTGTTATAAAGTAAAATAATATTTATATGATATTACTGCTTCCTTCTTTAAGATTCATTCTAATTGGATGGTTTTGCCTGCATGTATGCCATGCATGTCTGTGCAATGTGTTCATGTGGTACCAGAAGTCCTGAAGACAGCATCAGATCCTTTGGAAACACAAATCAAGCTTCAGAATGGGTTCTTAAGCACAGAAATATCTCTTCTTTATGTTAAATGTTTTAACTGGTACATAAAAAATAGTAGTTGTAGATACATATAGAGTAGCATCTGATGGACCTTTCAATTGAATAGTATTGAAATCAGGGTAAACTTATTTATTTTCTCAAACATTTATTAGCCTTGGTAAAATTTTACTTAAAAAAAAAATTCCTTCCAAAGTCACTCCTGTAGCTTTGTGAAGTAAACTGTTATTTTTACAGTTACTCCTCTGTGTAACAGTGCACAAACTTACCTGTTTTCTAAATCATCTATAGCATAAACTATTTTAGATCATTTCCAGTGTTCAAGTGACTTAATTAATTTGAATGGTGTGTTAAAATGAATCCTCTGTGTTTGCTAAGAACAAATATGAAGGAGCAACTTGTATATCTTGAACATGTTGATGGAACTGAACATTTTATTTCCTTTTACTGAACTCGGATGGCCCTGCAAGAGGCATCTGATATAGAACACAGAGACTTCAAGGGCTGCAGGGTCTTGCAGAGTCCACTTAGATCATTAAGATGTAGAACAGACTCAGCCTCTGGAGTTTCTAGTTGAGGATTTCATTTTTCCCTGACTTTCCAGCTTATGTGATTTTTTTCCCACCATTTTTATTGGTTATTTTATTTATTTACATTTCAAATGTTATCCCCCTTCCCTGTTTCCCCTCCACAGTCCCCCATACCTCCTCCCTCCCCTGCCTCTATGAGGGTGCTCCCCCTCCTCCCCCCACAATCCTCCTCAGCGGCCTAACGTTCCCCTATCCTGGGTCATCAATCCTCCACTGGACCAAGGGGCTCCCCTCCCAGAGATGCCAGATAAGGATATCCTCTGCTACATATCCAGCTGGAGCCATGGGTGCCCTCTGTGTACTCTTGGTTGGGAAAGTGATTTTTTTTTTTTAATTCAAGAAAAAAATTCTTTAGTAAAACTATATCTAGACATGCTAAAAGGAGAAATGTTGAGATGGCTATTTTAATTCTTAGGAGCCTCTTACTTTCTTGAGTAGCTCCTTTTTTTCATGTCTGAAAAAAATTGGAATAAGGTCACAAAGACCGCAAGAGATACAGCTTTCAAGACAAAAGGAATGTGAATGGTGATACGGAGGAAAGATCATTAATCATTTGTGGCAAATGATTGAACTACGGGGAGTTTAAAATATATGCAGCAGAGGAAGGTCTTGTTAGCCATCGGGGGAGGGGAGGCTTGTGCCTGAGCGTGTTAGATCCCTCAGTATAGGAGAATCCCAAGGAGGGAAGAGGAGAGTGGGTGGGTAGGTGGGTGGGGGAATACCCCCATAGTGGCAGGGGGAGGGGGGAGGGAATGGGGAGGTTCCAAAGGGGAGATCTGGAAAGGGGGAAACATTTGAACTGTAAATAAAGTATGAAAAAAATAAATAAATAAGTAAATAAATAAATAAAAATTAAAGGAACTGTTTTAAAAAGCAAAAAAAAAAATACATCTAAGATATAACCGATCAGGTTTGATATGTGTGTTTAGTGGATCCTGAACCTTTACTTTAGAATTGTTAACTAGTTTCTTAACACATTATGAACTACATTCTCTCTACAGATCTGTGCACCTGTTTAAAGACTAGTACCCCAGGGGGGAACTCCACTTCAGCCTTCCTCATCACACAGGTCGCATGGCTGTCTGCACCTTGCCCTAGGCGTCCAGATTCATTGTTTTCCTATGGGCAGTGTCTCAGCCCAGTCTGGCACTCAACTCATGGTAAACCTCTCACCCTTAGTTCCTAAGGGAACTAAGTTCTTAATCCTTAGTTCCTAAGGATTCTAACTAGGGACCCTCATGCCTGGCTTTGGAGATCCACTTTGAGACCCCTGTACATCGATTCAGCTCACTTGTCACTGTTTCCTGGTTATCTTATTTCACTTGTCTTCTTGCTAACATACTACCGGTTATTAGAGACATTCCCAGCGATTATTGAGTGGTGACGTTGCTGCAGCACTTCAATTCCTATAAGCAATATTTATCTTGACATGTTAATCAGCCAGAGGATGTGATTACAACCGGATATTAAAAATAAAAATTGAGAAAAATACTAATTAATCTTGTTCCAAAATCTTATTGACTCAAGAAAGCTTTGATTTTTAAAAAATCTATTTTGTGTATCTCATGTCAGCAGTACCCTGCTAACAAAATACCCCATTAAATTAATTAACAAAACACTGTGTCCAAATGAATTCTAATAATTTCTGGAGACACTAGTAAAATTGAATTTGTATGTGAAATTATTATTTTTTTCTATGCTTAGATATTAAGCAGCAATTAATTTCGACATATGTCCAAGAAATTGAGAAACACCATTTAGTTTAATTTTTTTAAAGGATATTATTATATTTAAGAAGAAAAAATCCTATTTATTTCCCCAAGTTGTCAATTTTTCCAGGAAATCACCACTGTTTTACTTCACTTTGCCTTTCATTTCCAAATTCTTTCTTTTCTTCTCATTATGTTTCAAATATAATTGCTCTCCATGTTACTACATATGGATTTTGGAATTTAGGAAGGGATTTGGACCAAAGTAGTAAAACTACTGTAGTTGGTAATGACTTAGTGAGTAGTGATAACTATTTTCTTCTTTTGTGTAAGATAAAGTTCCACTATGCAGCCAAGGCTGGCCCTAAACTCACCATCCTACTGAGATAGCCTCCTGAGTGCATGGATTCCAGATATGCATTATCATGATAAGCAAAGAAAATATTTTGAAGGATAAAACCTTTCCGGTTGCTTTTGTGATTCTGCCGTTCTTTGGGCACTGCTTTGAACACGCCTATACAGCAGGGGATTTGTCTCCGGTAAATAAATGGTTCTTTGCTTGCTGAACGTTTTTTAGCTATTGGCAATTATGAGGTCTGAAGTCTACAAGTACATGTGGATGATATTTAGTACTACTGAATGATTTGGGGAATTTGAGGGGTGTGTGTGGTGGTTTGAGGTGTGGTCCTGTTGGAGTAGGTGTGTCCCTGTAAGTAACACCCCTGTAAGGGGTGTGAGCTGTAAGACCCTCACCCTAGCTGCCTGGATGTCAGTATTCTGCTAGCAGCCTTCAGATGAAGATGTAGAACTCTCAGCTCCTCCTGCACCATGCCTACCTGGATGCTGCCATGCTCCCACTTTGATGATAATGGACTGAACCTCTGAACCTGTAAGCCAGCCCCAGTTAAATGTCGTCCTTATGAGAGTTGCCTTGGTCATGGTTGTCTGTTCACAGCAAAGAAACCCTAAGACAGGGGGGAATTGTTCTTAAATTTTCAAAATTAAATTTATTTATTTATTTATTTGATTTGTGTGTGTGTATGTATGTATGTATGTATGCTTGCATGAATGCATATGTGCATGTCTATATATGCACAGGTGTGGTGGCATGCATGCTAAGGTGAGAAGACAACTTATACCTCTCAGTTCTCTCCTTCTACCAAGCTCCAAGAGTAGATCTCAAGTCATCCGGCTAGGTGGCAAACACTTTCCCCTGCTAAGCCATGTTGCTGGAGAAGATAGTTTTAAAGGACTTTAGAAAATGCTTTAATTTCTGCTTTGTCCATTTTTATTAAATGATTACTGCTCTCTTTGTACACTAGCCTTTGGAGCTCTTGAAATATGCATCTGCTGCTGTTTCTATACTTGGTCTTTAAGAGCCTGTTTGACTAGCTGGGAAGCTCAGCTACTGAGAAACACTTGATCTAAGCCAAGTTCTGCTCTATTAAAAAGGATATTCTATGACCAAACACACAGCTTTGGGAAAGATACACATGGAATGATAGGAGAAGAAGTAGGCACCTCGTCTATCCAGTCAGACCAGCAACTGTGATGAATCCAGTGACAGATGTTGTATCCAGATTGGCTTTACACCCTGTATTTGTCAGAATAGTTTCCTCATGGGTTGTTTTCCAACATGCTTGAACTTACTTGAACCATCTTATTGTTGATTCTCTTGCTAGAATGGTAAAAATAAATAAAAATAAAAAACTCTCTCAGTCCCTGTAGAACTTGGTTATTTTCCTAATGGTGTTAATGAGTGAGTGAACCAAGTTTTGTGAGATCAGTGTTTAAAAACACCAAGTCTTAATTAAAATCAGTCATTCTGCATTAAGAACTCCATTCTGTTTCTTAGATGGTTTGCTCAGTTTGAAATGAAGATCAGAAATGTGATCAATCATTCCGTATCACTCAGCATAGTTCTTTCCTCATGGTAGTCACTCCATTGCTATTGGTTATTACCCCCATGTTTCATACATACCATTTTATTTGCTTGAAGGAGTTTCAATTTAAGGAGATTATATTTTTAAAGTACATATAATAGTGATGCAATTTAAAAGGTCAAAGTGCATCTGCTGAGATGCATAGTCTGCCTCTGCCTTCCACTTTTTTCTTTGCACATGTTTTCATCATCATTTTTAAAAATTTTATATTTCACCTGAAAGCATCATTTTAAGTAAATAGACTCAAAGAGCATTTTGTCCTGAGTATTGCCTTATTATTCACGAATAATGAAATTGGTATTTTTAATATTCATATAGCATGTGTTTAAAACAATAATTATTTTCATAGTCCATTTGCTGACCCACCATGAGAATGAAATATTCTATTTTTTTTTGTTTGTTTGTTTTTCAAGACAGGGTTTCTCTGTGTAGCCCTGCTGTCCTGGAACTCCCTCTGTAGACCAGGCTGGCCTCGAACTCAGAAATCCACCTGCTTCTGCCTCCCCAGTGCTGGGATTAAAGGCTTGCACCAACACTGCCCTGCTGGAATGAAATATTCTAGAAATACCTTTTACATTCTAGGACAATGAAACTTTTCTAGACCCTCATATTCAGAGTTAAAAGTACATTGTTTGTTTACTTAAGACTAAGCACTCTTTTTATCTTTTCTTTTCTTTTTCTTTCTTTCTTTTTTTTTTTTTTGATACTTTACTTACATATCAAATATTTTCCCCTTTCCAGATCTCCACTTTGGAACCTCCCTACCCCCCACCACTCCCCATGCCTCTATGAGGGTATTCCCCCACCCACTCACCCACTCTCATCTTCCCTCCTTGGCATTCTCCTATACTGTGGCATCTAACACCCTCAGGCCCAAGGGCCTATCCTCTCTCTGATGGCTAACAAGACCCCCCTCTGCCACATATGTGGCCAGCACCATGGGTCACTCCATGTGTATTCTTTGGTTAGTGATCCAGTCTCCAGGAGTATCTGGAGGTAAGGCCGGTGGAAACTGTTGCTCCCTCTATGGGGCTGCCAAATCCCTAAGCTACTTCAGTCCCTTCTCCAACTCCTCCATCTGGGACCTCACACTGAGTCCAATGGTTGCTGTGAAGTGAATCTTGGGTATTATGAACTTTTGGGCTAATAACCATTTAGCAGTGAGTACATAAAGTGTTCATTCTTTTGTGACTGAGTTACCTCGCTCAGGGTGATATTTTCAAGTTTCATCCATTTGCCTAAGAATTTTATGGAGTCATTGTTTTTAATAGCTGAGTAGTATTCCATTGTGTAAATGTACCACATTTTCTGTATCTATTCCTCTGTTTAGGGACATCTGTGTTGTTTCCAGCTTCTGGCTATTATAAATATGGCTGCTATGAACAATGTAGAGCATGTGTCTTTATTACATGTTGGAGCATCTTCTGGCTATATGCCCAGGAGTGGAAAAGATGGGTCTTCAGGTAGTATCATGTTCATTTTTCTGAGGGTCCGCCAAACTGATTTCCAGAGAGGTTATATCAGCTTACAATCCCACGAGCGATGGAGGAGTGTTTCTCTTTCTTCACATCCTCACCAACATCTTCTGTCACCTGAGTTTTTGATCTTAGCCATTCTGACTGGTATGAGGTAGAATCTCAGGGTTGTTTTGATTTGCATTTCCCTGATGACTAAGGATGTTGAACATTTCTTTAGGTGCTTCTCAGTCATTCGAGTTTCCTTAGTTGAGAATTCTCTGTTTAGCTCTGTTCTCCTTTTTTTTGGTAGGGTTATTTCTTCTTGAGTTCTTTGTATATATTGGATATTAGCCCTCTATCGGACGTAAGATTGGTAAATATCTTTTCCCAATCTGTTGGTTGCCGTTTTTCCTATTTACAATGTCCTTTGCCTTACAGAAGCTTTGTAATTTCATGAGGTTCCATTTGTCGATTCTTGATCTTAGAGCATAAGCCTTTGGTGTTCTGTTCAGGAACTTTTCCCCTGTGCCCGTGTGTTCGAGACTTTCCCCCACTTTCTCTTCTATTAGATTCAGTGTGTCTGGTTTTATGTGGAAGTCCTTGATCCACTTGGACTTGAGCTTCATACAGGGAGATAGAAATGGATCAATTTGCATTGTTCTACATGTAGACAGCCAGTTGAATCAGCACCATTTGTTGAAAATGCTGTCTTTTTTCCACTGGATAGTTTTAGCTCCTTTGTCAAAGATCAAGTGACTGTAATTGTGTGGGTTCATTTCTGGGTCTTCAATTCTATTCCACTGATCTACCTGCCTGTCGCTGTACCAATACCATGCAGTTTTTATCACTACTGCTCTGTAGTACAGCTTGAGGTCAGGGAGGCCGATTCCTCCAGGAGTTCTTTTATTGTTGAGAATAATTTTTGCTATCCTGTGTTTTTTGTTATTCCATATGAATTTGAAAATTGCTCTTTCTAAGTCTATGAAGAATTGAGTTGGAATTTTGATGGGGATTGCATTGAATCTGTAGATTGCTTTCAGCAGGATGGCCATTTTAACAAGGTTAAGTACTGTTAGTATGTACTCAACCTGTTTGCTTAACCTGTCTTTAAGAGAAAATGTAACTATCAACCTCAGTTACCTTGAATTTCACAAGCAATCCATGTATGCACCAATCTAAACTAATGTATTTCTGTAATCTTCAACTATCTACTCTTCCATGTCATTGGCCCTGCATGTGTACGTATGGCTTGCTGAAAGCATCAAATACCAAAGTTGGAAGCAACTCTCCAAAATCTACCATAAAGACAGAAAGCAACCACAAGTCTTTGGCTGAAAAATAATGATGGTTGCTGTCTAAATCATTGTTATCATTTGGAGCCGAGACTGAATCCTTTGTAAAACTGCTAAAGATGTCTGTAAAGTGTTCCATTCCTTGCTCATATGCTGCTTACTATGCTAATCAATAAATAGAGTGAAGCCTTTTGATAGGGACAGAAACATAGGCAGAAAGATCAACAGACAGACAGACAGACAGACAGGGGTAAGATAGACACAGGGACAAACAGTCTCTCAAGACAGCCTTCAGGTAGGCCCAGATTCAGTCTCATACAACAGACAGATGCAGACAACGTAGAAGATAGAAGCAGGGAGCATGTAGCAGAGAAATCAGAACTGTACTCACTCTTGGTTAAATGGCTTCAAGGGGAAGTCTCCTTAATGTGACATAGATGCATTGTTTGTAATTTGGAGTTAATCACTAACTTCCATAATCCCTGCAGAGTAGAGGGAATAATGACTACCTGAAAAGAGCACAGATTTTAGAACATCTTCCATCCATTGGACTCAGCCACACCTCAGGCCCAGCCTCTCCCAGAGGCTGTAGTTATCTCAGGACCCTGTGGCCAACAGGTATCCGAACTCAGAAGGGATCATTCAAAATCTTGCTGGCAAGCTGTCTTTGCTTTAAGCTCTTAACTTAGATGGTGGAAATATCTCTCAGATGCTCATCCTCCCAATTTCTCCTTTCCTCACGCATTTCCTAGGTGTTACTTCACAGCAGTCTCAAATTCACACCTCCATTTCTACACCTGACATTTGACCCTTGTATTTATCCTAAATAAAACTCGTGTACATTTACCTGGTATCTTCTTCCCATAGGACTGAAACTAATCCAATTGCCACAGAAGTGGTCTCAGAGGCCATGTAGTAAATATAATTTGGCCACAGTTTTGCTTGTACCAGCTTTATGGAGGCACCTACTTAAGTAAAATGTTTCATGGAAGGTAGATAATTAGTTGCTGATGACTGTCTACTAACAGCCTAAGACAGCCATAGCAGTGTCAAGAATATCCCTGCCAGTACAGAGATCCAGGCATTTGAAATATATCTGGATAATGATGTCTGTAATAATGGTGGAGTTGTCTATTCATTACTAATTTGCAGCAATGTCTGGCAATGTTTGGGAGAATGACAAATAGTTTTGAGTTAGGCAGAAAGCTAGAGGAAACCTGTAGTAGTTTGGATAAAAATGTCTCCCACATTTGAATGCTCAGTCATCAGAGAGTGGTGCTGTAGCCACTTGAGAAGGATTAGGAGGTATTGTCGTACTGGAGTGTGTGAGCTTGTTAAAGAAAGTGTGTCATTGTGGGTGAGCTTTGAGGCTTCAAAATCTCAAGCTAGGTCCAGTGTCCCCCTCTTCCTACTTCCTGTGGATCTTGATGTAGGACTCTAAGCTTCTTCTCCAGTATCAGTTCTATCTGTGTGGGCCATGCTCCATACCATGGCGATAATGGACTAAACTTCTAAACTGTAAGCAAGCTTCAATTAAGTGCTTTCCCTTATAGGAGCTGCCTTGGTTCTGATGTGTCTTCCTAGCAATAGAACACTGACTAAGATGACCTCTTTAGTGGTTTAGGTGACTCCTACCTCATTTAGTGGAAGCTGAAGTGGCGTAAGAGCAGCAGAGAATTTGCTAGCTAGTAGTTCTCAAAACATTTAGATTTGCAGGCAAATAAGGCCTGTTTTAATAAGGTCAGGATCCTTCTTAGGAAAATCTGGTTCATTGAAATATCAGATGTAAACCTCTAGATGGTTAATCCGAAAGACTCTTTATACTTGTGAACAATAAAGTGACCTTTAAAGATCTTTATTCTTGTGTGATCCCTTCCCAGTGATGAATGGGATCCCTGACTTGGTTCTAACCACAGTAGAATGGGGAGGGAAGAGGCATGGGCAAGTCAGCAGTAGATTGTTTACAACCCATGACACCCTAAATTCAAGCCCAGAAACACACACACAAAATCATCCAGCAGACGTGAGATATCACTTCTGAGATTTTCATTTCATTATGTAATATTCTGTATTAGAATAGATTTCTCTTGCCTTTGAGCCTGTTTATGGAGACTGTCAGATGACAGAGAATTTATGAGGCCATTAGGACTGGAGGGGGAGGTTGTAACTGACAATCAGTGAGAAGTTTGAAACCTCAGTCACAGAGTCTTAAAAGTTAATTCTTGATAGCTTAAGTGAGTTCGGAAGGTTTGCCGGGTGCACCTCCCACTAAGAACAAAGCTCAGGTGCCCTTTGAGTGTAACCTGGAGTGATCTTTAGCAGAGGACCCAGCCAGGGTATAAGCTTTGCCTGGACTTTTGTCCTATAGAAACACTGAGATAACCAGTGTGTGTTGCTTTAAGTTGCTAAACTTGGGGTAATTTGTTACACAACAAACATTAATATAGCTCAGTAGATGTCTATAAAATCCTTAATTGCTTGCATAGGCATTCTTCCTTCTCCATAAAGGAACACCAGTAAAGTTATCATAAGGTCTCTGCAAGGCAATAGAGTCACTTCTACACTTCTTCTAGGTGGGCTGATAACTAAGGTGAAATCTCAGCATAGACTGGCTGGAGACAAAATGATGCTGATAATGGATAGAGAACATGATACCACAAGGAACTGCAAAAAGTAGTAAACATGAGCCAATTAGATCTAAGGGCACTCACTCCCTATGATTTATGGGTACTTGATCAAGCTAGCTAGAGCATAAATCTGAATAAACAAGATTAAAATTACTCAGGTGTCGTTCATTGCAACAGAGGCTTCAACCCTGTATAATGACCCGAGATAATGAGAAAAACTCAGAGTGAAGGAGCAGCAATTAGAATTCAGGGGAAAATGATGGCCTGTGCAAAACATTGGAGAAATGTCTGGGGCTCCTTAGCAGATGTAAGAAAAGTTTATAAAAGTGGGCATGCTGGGATAGGTTATGTTATCTGAGATCAGAGGACCATGCTACTTGGATGAACTCAGAAGACACACATTCATCAATGTTTTCAAGAACATTGAGTGGTAGGGGCATCAATGGCACCATGAAAACTCTTCTCTTCTGTAGGCCAGCATGATGGCTGAAGTGCTCAGAGCTCTGGGTTCATTAACTGTGAAGGTAATCATGAGGCCCAAGTTAATGAAAGCCATTTTATGATGTTTGCTTGACTAATGCCATGGTGTCTCAGTTACAATGGCCAATGAGGTTGGAGGAGCAATCATAGAGAATAGTTTTGCAAGCCATTGTGGGTAACCATGGCATCTCTAGAGAAATTGATGGTAGCCAGTAAAGGTGTTGCCTAATACCTACTTACAGAACAAGGCACATTTGGGAAACATGAACTGCAAGTAGCTATTTCTACTAAAGATAATGATTTCTTGTTTAGCTTCTGGATCTGGACAAATTTTATAATATATAAACCATGGACTAATACATGTGGCTCTGTACTAACAGTGCTCTAACAGAGTGGCACTTCCAGGCTACCCAAATTCCCTCAGTCCAGTGGCCACACTGTAGTGATGGAGATGTCATTTGAAGTTAATGAGGTTGAATGCGGACTTTATCAGCCCTAGTTGGAAAATCACAATACAGGTGTCTAGTTATGCTATATTCCTTCTGATACGTAGTTCCTGCTGTTACTGACCCCTGTTAGAGACAGACTACTGTTCATGGGGTAATAAGTGACCTGCAATCATAATATCCCATAATAAATTAGATTATTGGTAAGAGTAATTGACCCATAGTAAAATATGGCTAATCTTGCCATAAGGAGACAGAGTCCCTCAGTGGCTAACCATAGTCTGGGCTGTCATCTATTCTATCCCTATTTTTTTTTATTATTTTTATTTTTATTATTTTTCATATTTTATTTACATTTCAAATGTTTCCACCTTTCCAGATCTCCCCTTTGGAACCTCCCCATTTCCTCTGCCCTCCCCTGCCACTATGGGGGTATTCTCCAACCCACCCACCCACTCTCATCTTCCCTCCTTGGCATTTTCCTATACTGGGGCATCTAACACCCTCAGTCCCAAGGGTCTCTCCTCTCCCTGATGGATAACAAGACCCTCCTCTGCCGCATTTGTGGCCAGCACCATGGGTCCCTCCATGTGTATTCTTTGGTTGGTGGATCAGTCTCCAGGAGTATCGGGGGTGGGGGGGTCAGGCCAGTTGCCACTGTTGCTACCTCCATAGGGCTGCACACTCCCTCAGCTCCTTCAGTCCTTTCTCCAAGTCCTCCATCTGGGACCTCACACTCAGCTCTACTGTTGCTGTGAAGTGACTCTTGGGTATTTCAAACTTTTGGACTAATAACCAGTGAATTAACAGTGAATACATACCATGTTCATTCTTTTGTGTCTGTGTTACCTCGCTCAGGATGATATTTTCAAGATCCATCCATTTGTCTGCGAATTTCATGAAGTCATTGTTTTTAATAGCTGAGTAGTATGCCACTGTGTAAATGTACCACATTTTCTGTATCGATTCCTCTGTGGAGGGACATCTGGGTTGTTTCCAGCTTCTGGCTATTATAAATATGGCTGCTATGAACATAGTGGAACATGTGTCTTTATTACATGTTGGAGCATCTTCTGGCAAGTGGATCAAGGACCTTCACATAAAACCAGATACACTGAATCTAATAGAAGAGAAAGTAGGAAAGAGTCTTGAACACTTGGGCACAGGAGAAATGTTCTTGAACAGAACACCAGTGGCTTGTGCTCTAAGATGAATCAACAAATGGGACCTCATAAAATTACAAATCTCCTGTAAGGCAAAGGACACTGTAAATAGGACAAAATGGAAACCTACAGATTGGGAAAAGATCTTTATCAATCCTACATCTGATAGAGGGCTAATATCCAATGGTATACAAAGAACTCAAAAAGCTAGACTCCAGAGATCCAAATAACCCTATCAAAAGATGGGGAAGAGAGCTAAACAGAGAATTCTCAACTGAGGAAACTCGAATGGCTGAGAAGCACCTAAAGAAATGTTCAACATCCTTAGTCATCAGGGAAATGCAGATCAAAACAACCCTGAGATTTCACCTCACACCAGTCAGAATGGCTAAGATCAAAAACTTAGGTGACAGCAGATGTTGGCGAGGATGTGGAGAAAGAAGAACACTCCTCCATTGCTGATGGGAATACAAGTTGATACAACCTCTCTGGAAATCAGTTTGGCGGACCCTCAGAAAAATGAACATAATACTACCTGAGGACCCAGCTATTCCACTCTTGGGCATATATCTATCCCTATTTTAAAGTTTCTCGCAAGAACAGAGACCTACAGAAATGAGTGACTATGACTTAATAATGTGTAGATACAGATTCTAGGAGACTGAAGAACAGTGAGCTGGGATGGTCAGGCAAGGAGACAACAAATTTATGCCTACATTTCTGAGATTCACTGAAGGGTTCCTTGAAAGGCCTTCTCATAACAGAACAGAACAAAACTACCAGACACATGCAATTTCATTTCTATGTAATGTTTTGCCAACGGTCAGATTGTTTCAGGACCCCAGTTGCCTTTCTTCTTTACTTTTACTATCAGAGATACAAGACTTCCTTCAGGAACAGAACTGTTTTTCTATGCAGAACTGTTCTTTATCCTTCCAGTAAAGCACAAGTGTATCTAATTCCATCTCAGAATCTGCTCGCATGGAATTCAGACTGACACATTGGATAATACCCATGAAATTCCCATCTTTGTGATTAAGACTAAGAAGTATGTATTCCTTAAACCAGTTTCTCATGTATCTTGACTATTGATCTGTGACTATTTTGCATGGACACCGATCTGATGACAGAGTAATATAATTATCCCTTATCAAATGGTTATGTATTAAGTAGAAGTGAGAAATCCTCATATGTACTTTTCCACACACACTTATGGAAACATAGGGAAATTAAGTTAAAATATATTACATTTCATAATATAATACAGCTCTTTTCTTGTTAAGACTTCAAAAGGCAAATGCATACGGGTATTTTTGTAGGTAAACAGGGTTGTTTGGTTAAGCTTCTTGGCTAAATTACAGTAATATGTTAACAAGTTGAGAGAAATTGACTTTTCATTTATAAAGCAAGAATAAAATGTTTGAATTACTATTTTGTAAACTTTAGATTTACATTTTTTAGATCACAATTTATTTGTGCATTTCCTAATCTGTTTGGAAGGTTTTTGTTTGTTTGTTTGTTTGTTTTTGTTTTGTTTTTTTCATTTTAGGCATCTGATTAAGACAGAGAAGATTGAAAATGATTGTTTTTATTCAAGGTAATGTCTGTACCTGACTAAGTTTTTAAGATGCATACTATGTACTATGTATGCTTAGGTGCCTTTCCTCATGTCCTGTTCAGTGGTGGAGCTCTGGTTCTCATTTCTCCTTCTTTCAACTCTAGAGTGTCAATACTAGAGTTTGCACTAGAGTGTCCCTGGTTGCCATATCAAATTCATTCTGCTGTGGAATAAAGGATTTGGCTTGTTATGTGAGTGGTTATTGGGAGGGAGTCTCTAAATTCTCAAACTTTTCAAATGATAGTTGTATCTGCAATAGTCATGGTAGTCCTACTGAGTATGCCAACTTAACCTTACACTAAGAAGATGAGTCATGCAAACATCTAGAGTGCTTATGCTAGTGAGATGAGTCAGGATGAAGACCTGACTAGAAAGACCATTCCTTGTGATTAGAGAGGTGTGTGTGTGTGTGTGTGTGTGTGTGTGTGTGTGTGTGTGTGTGTTTGAGTG
>JADRCH010013440.1:0-27484 GCA_019843965.1 Rhynchomys soricoides
ATAGCTTTTAAGCTGTGTGTATGTGTGAGACTGTGTTTGAGTGCATAATTACATCAGAATTTTTCGAAGGGCAGACAACTTTCAGGAAAAGAAGAAAGACATCACAGGTTACCTGTGATTATGTAGGAACTCCTGCAAATGCTGTGCTAATCTTGGAAGAACCAAATGTTAAGGTCACTAGAAGCATTTTTCAGGATTCTGCACACTTCAAAGGATTTAAACGAAGAGGAAAGAACAGCTGTATAAATTTATCAGAAGAGAACTTTTAAGAGATACTAATAATGTCCTTCAAGCCATTCTAAATATCAAAAGGCAAGTAAACTGACATTTGAATGTTTAATTGACATTTATTGCTTAGTGTATTAGTCTGGCCTGACTCACATTTAGTACTAGAATAGAGCCATTCTCTGGTTACCACTGTGCATTTCATAACTTATCCAGCCCTGTATATAATCAACACCTGGTTCATCTATGCTCATTGTATGATATTTGTGTTTAATTTCCTCCTTTTAAAGATGATAATTTATAGTTCTATCATCGCTTCTGCCAAACTCACTAAGGTAAGGGACACAGTGAGAGTTAGCTCTGAGAGTGGAAGAGTCTGGCAATCGCCAGGGTCACATGTTAGGAAGTTTACATAAAGAATTGTGGGTAGTATTCAGTGAACTTTAAACATGGAGATGGCATTGGCATCCTTTTGTTTTAGAATGTTTTTTTCTGGGAAGGGACAGAGAGAGATTTGAGGATTTTGAGTTCTACTCATTGATCTAATAATGGACATAAAAGGTGAAGAAAATGGATTGTGAATTCTTTTTCGTAGCTGCTGTATCCTATCCTCCTCTTGTACATGACTCTCTACATTCCTAGCTCAGATATTATGCTCACTATTTCTGTGTATAAATATGTTCTGTTATTTCTTCATTATAATAAAAACATTCATCCCATCTGACATACTTGGCAGTTAAACTCATAGAGGAAACTGGAGTAATTACCACATTGATAAGCATGCTAGCGCTATATCTCAGCTACTTGAAATATTAGTAGTCTGGATATTCCAACTGAGGTCTTGAATTTAAAATAACCAAATACTAACCCACATTTTTGTACATTCTGACGAGTGTGCTAAGTAACTAGTGATCATTACATCACTGAATGTCCACATTGAACCACAAGTAAGTATATCACTATTTTGTCTAGAAACTGCTTTCTCTTAAGTTGAGGCCATAGTTCATTTTCTTTATTGGTTTCAGTAGTCCTTAGCAGCCAGTAGTTTAACTTAACATTACTCAAGGCATTTCTGCATTGATACCCTACAGACAATAACACATGCACACACTCAACTCTTTAAATATTTACACTCATAATTTGTAAGGAAATCCTCAATTATTAAAGTCCTTAAGAACAAAGGATGGATTTTTTTTGAAACAAAAGAGATGATTTATTACTCAAGAATCTAACTTAGAAATATTGCCCAATTTCCAGTTGTAAGAAATTTGTTTTATAAAGATCAACCAAAGCTTTCAGCCTGTGTTTCTAGGCTGCTGATCTTCTCTACAGTTTGCTGGCCTAGTGCTTTGGCAAATACTTGAACAGATGCCTTCAAATTAAACACACACACACTTTTTGGTGACCATTTTTGTTTGCTTGTTTGTTTCTTTAGAGGACCTGACAGTTGTTTAGTTGTTGGCTTGGGTTTATTTCCAAGCAGAAGAGCAGAAATGGAAGGTGGAGAAAAATCTCTAACTACTTCTTGCAAGAATAACATGGGATCCAAAGAATGAAATCATTTGGAATTAATTTACCCTGCCTGTGGCTCTTGTTCTTCGTCATTTCTCATCTTATTCTTTTTATTATGGGACCTATCTTGGGTCCTCTAATTAGACCAAACCTGTCATGAGAAATAGCAATCATTTTCAGGTCCTCGATATGCTGCTTAGTGTTGGGTGTCAACATTTGCCGTTAGTTCTATGAACATTAAAGGAACTAGCTATGTTTCAATATTGATATAAAAAATAAGCAGCTTTTTTTTTTTTACCTGTGGCATTCATGTTTATATTCATGAGGCAATAAGTGATGGATATTAATTGCTGTCATTTCCACAAACAACATTCTTAGTATTTTATTTGTAAGATAGGATGCTCAAACCATCCTGCTTATGAAACGCAGAAGTGCTTTTCCCCCTTTTGTTTCTACCTAGCACTGCTTTCAGAAGCACAGCAAATATTTTATATTCATTGGAACATTGTGGGTAATGAGCCTATCAGTTTGTAGCCATTCTCTCTAATTAGAGCCTCCCCAGGGAGGAAGTGGCACCAGTGGGAAGAAAATTAACTATTTTGGCAATGTGTTGATTAATGTTACTACAGTAGGAGTAGACAAGAAAATAATTTTTGAATTATTAAATTAATTCAATGGAGACCAATGGATCTACTCATACTTTGGTCAAAGACGATAGAATGTTGCTCATTATAAATGGACTTAGAAGACCTTAGAAACTAAGGTGTCTGAGAAGGGGGGGGAGGCAAAGCTTTGCAACAAAATAGCATAAGTAAAGAAATACATTTAGTCTGAGAGAGAGGGAACAAGACACAAGAAATAACTCCATTTTCTTTATAAGACTGTAGTTCTCAGGGGCTGAGGGAAGTCAGTAGCCCGTTCCTAGAAATCACCCGCAGGTCATTTCAGGCCTGGCTCTAAGGAGTGGTACCCAGAGCAGTTGTAGGATTAACTCTAATTATCTGTAGGGATGTTGAATTTGTCTCATTTGTCCTTATCTGACTCAGCAGACACATTTCATGGGACTTTTGCTCTCAGCAAAGATTCAGAAGAAAGACATGGTTTGGGTGAAGAAGCCATTCTTGGGTCGGCCGCTATTCTGTTTATTTTTATTTCTGTCAGTGTGGGCAAGTTGTAAGTGGGTATCAGTCGCAAGAAGCTTAAAGAGAAGTCATGAATTTTGAATCCTAGCCTGATCTTTCTATGATCAGGAACACTGATTTCACCCACACTTTTGAAAGATATAAGGCAAATTGAAATGTAAAGACTGGTTAGCCACTGGAACTGAGGAAGCACAAGGACTTTGGACCAGAAGATTCTATAATACTGGGTGCAGCAGTGAGCCATGTTCTCTTTCCTTACTCACCAGACTGAGGAAAAATATAACTTTCCCCAGAACTTAAATATAAATCTGCATATAACAGAACAGAGCATAGCTTTGTAAAACCATGGTAAGGGTTTAGGCCAGTACTTATGTGAGGTCTCAACTAGCCATCTTAGTCTTGATTAGATACTTTTACCTTAGAAAGATTTTCACTGAAATTCAGCATTTAATCCCTTACATCATTTTTTTCTAAGATCCAAGAGAATTTTCTGGGGGGTCTTTTGGATTAGTCTGACAAATGCTATGTTAGTGATTAAGGTCTCACATTCGGTCTCTAATTAATTAGGTTGTAAAGTATATTCTGATAGTTTCAAATATAAACCAGGCTATGGTGCTGGTATTGAAGGAGAATATATGGTGGTCCCTGCTTTAGTCCTCTGCACAAAAACAGCTGCAGCATCTGTAACAGGATATTGTCCACTGGATCCTTTGAATGTCATTGATGTCTCTTCATCATCTCCACATTTAGTTTTACTTATACAAAAAGTAAGTATCTCTATATTTATATACATTATTTAATATATTCATCTCTATTAAATTGAAAATGAGAAGTGTTTTAGTGACAAAGCACTTACCGTGAATTTGCATCAGTGAGATTTTCTCCAGGTATTGCCACAGATACTGTATTCATTTCTTTTACCATTACCATGACAACATTCCTGGCAGAAGCAAGTTAGGGGAAGATGAATTTATTTTGGTTCATGGTTAAGAGGGGCTACAGAGGCTGGTTACACTGCATCCTCAGTCAGGAGGCAGGACAAGATAAATGCTGGTGATCAGCTAGCTTTCTTCTTTCCTACCCCCTTTCCAGTATGGGACCCTAGCCTCCATATTCAGGGAGATCATAGTTCTAACACAGGCTCTATTCTAGGACTAATAAGATCTAAGCCAGAGCTTTTGAAACAAAGTATATGAGAAGATGCTTACCTACATTAAAAATGGGGGCAGACAGACCTTGCATAACCACTTGCCTCTACACTATTTCTGACTTTGAATGTAGGTTGAGGTAGCAGGCATCTTTTGAAGACCTGAAGGAAAAAGCCTAAACCCTCCTGGTGGCAGACAAAGATCAAAACAGTGCCATGTCCTATAAAAAAAACCCACAAACAAACAAACAAACAAACAAACAAACAAAAAACTCCAAAGCAAGCAAACTCCAAAACCCACTAATCTTTTTTATAATCTTTGTATATGTTTTCTGTTTGTCAAATAACAGAGAATGGCATTGTATTTAGTGATTTGGATTACTACATTCATGATTTTTAGCTATA
Organism: Rhynchomys soricoides; assembly: GCA_019843965.1. Classification (NCBI taxonomy): domain Eukaryota; kingdom Metazoa; phylum Chordata; class Mammalia; order Rodentia; family Muridae; genus Rhynchomys; species Rhynchomys soricoides. The sequence continues at coordinate 4,432 of JADRCH010013440.1, forward strand.
CAACTTTCTTCTTGGTATATTATTGGATAGCATATAGGAAATGGGAAATAGTCTTAAGGGGAAAATCAGTTAAGACTTGAAGAAGTCGTGGTTTACCTAAGAAGTTTAATAAATGGAACCTTTTAGACGTTTCAAAATTACCTGGCTATTATGTATTTATTATCCAATTTATCAACATTATTTAAAATTTTCATATAATTACATGTTATTTTAAAAAATATTTTATACCCAGAAGGGAATATATTTTAATGGAAGCAACTCTTGCAGTTTTTAATGTCTTAGGTTATCTTAGTTGCTATTCTGTTGCCTTGATGAATAAGGCAACTTATAAAAGAAATAATTTATGTGTGGATTAATCTTTCAGAGTCCATGACTATCATGGTGGGGAGCATGGAAGCCGGCATGGTGCTGGAGCAGTAGCTGAGAGCTCACATTTGATCTGCAAGCACACATCAGGGGTGTGGGGAAGACATGGAATCTTTGAATAGCATGGGCTATTCCCATGGCTCCAACAAAGCCATGCCTAATCCTTCCCAAACAGTTCTACCAACTAGGAACCAAATATTCAAACATATGAGTCTATGGGGACCATTCTCATTCAAACCACCAGGTTAATTTAGGTTGTCACATTGAAGGAATGCTTCTTGTGTCTAGTATGTCAAGGTAAAAGATGTTGCCAAATATCCTCTAATGCAAAGGATCATGCAACACACAGGATTCCACCCAACCCACCAGAAATGATCATCTCAATGCCACGAGTGCTAAATTCATGCAAAGGATTTGGAGTGTGCCCACTGGGGCTGTTAAAGGGCTTCTTTAAGAGGATAGTTAATAGCCAATTAAACTATTAATTATTAGTTAACATGATGGGCAGATTAGATTCTTGATAAAGCCAGTGCTGAAGTTCAGGTATTCTGACAGTTCGTCTTTTTTTTCCAAGCTAGGGATGCTCTTCATGTGTAGGATTTGATTATTCAGCTGTAGAGACTTCACAACCTGTGGTAACAGATGCTGAGACAATCATAACATTGTAACATTTCTACTCTGTTAACTACTGATAGATATTTTCATTGTTTTTTGAGTTTCATCACCTCATAATCTTACACACATAATTAAGTTTTTTCTTCTTCTTATTTTTATTTATTTATTTATTTACACTTCAGATTTTATTTACCACCCCTGTCCTCCTCCGCCACCAACCCACCACCCAACCAAACCTCTAAATTCCCTGGGGCCTCCTGTCTCTTGAGGGTTAGGTGCATCTGACTGAGCCCAGACCTGGCAGTCCACTGATGTATATGTGTTGGGGGCCTCATCAGCAGGTGTGTGCTGCCTAGTTGGTGGTCCAGTGTTTGAGAGATCTCAGGGGTCCAGTTTAGTTGAGACTGCTGGTCTTCCTATGGGCTCGCCCAATTTCTCAGCTTTTTCCAGCATTTCTCTAATTCAACCAAAAGGGTCCCTAGCTTCTGTCCACTGGTTGGATATAAATATCTGCATCTGACTCTTTCAGCTGCATGTTGGGTCTTTTGGAGGGCAGTCCTGATAGATTCCTTTTTGTGAACACTCCATAGCCTCAGTAATAGTGCCAAGCCTTGTAATCTCTCCTTGAGCTGGATCATACTTTGTGCCTGTCGCTGGACCTTCTTTTCCTCAGGCTCCTCTCCATTTCCATCCCTGTAGTTCTTTCAGACAGGAACAATTATGGGTCAGAGTTTTGGCTGTGGAGTGGCAAACTTCTCCCTCATTTGATGCCCCATCTTCCTGCTGGAGGTGAGCTGTATAAGTTCTCTCTCCCTATGATCAGGCATTTCATCTAAGGCCCCTCCCTTTGAGTCCTGAGAGTCTCTCACCTCCTACATCACTGGTGCATTCTAGAGGGTTCCCCCAACCTCCTACCTCCCAAGGTTACTTGTTTACATTTTTTCTGCTGGCCCTCAGGGCTTCAGTCCCTTTCCCTCACTTAATACAAGATCAGGTTCCTCTCTCCCTTTCCCTGTCCACTTTCCCTCCCAGGTCCCTCCCTCTCTCCCCACTAGTGATTGCTTTCTTCTCCCTCCCAAGTGGGATTTAGTTGTTCTCATTTGGGTCCTTCAGCTTGCTGACCTTTTGAGTTCTGGGGATTGTATCCTGGGTATTTTGTATGTTTTTGGCTAATATCCACTTATTAGTGAGTACATACCATGCATGTCCTTTTGGGTCTTACCTTACTCAGGATGATATTTTCTAGTTCCATCCATTTGCCTGCAAAACTCAGGATGTTTTCATTCTTAATAACTGAGTAATGTTCCACTGTGTAAATGAGCCACACTTTCTGTATCCATTCTTCTGTCATGAGACATCTGGGTTATTTCCAGCTTCTGGCTATTACAAACAAGGCTGCTATGAACATAGTGGAACATGTGCCCTTGTGGCGTGGTGGGGCATCTTTTGGGTATATTCCCAAGAGTGGTATTTCTTGGTCTTCAGGTAGATCTATTTCCAATATTCTGAGGAACCTCCAGATTGATTTCCAGAGTGGTTATACCAGTTTACAATCCCATCAGCAATGGAGGAGTCTTCCTCTCTCTCCACATTCTTACCAACACCCGAGGTTTTGATCTTAGCCTTTCTGATTGCTGTAAGGTGGAATTGCAGGGTCCTTTTTGATTTACATTTCTCTCATCACTAAGAACTTTGAACATTTCTTCAGGTGCTTCTAACCATTCAAGATTCCTCTGTTGTGAATTCTCAGTTTAGTTCCATACCCCATTTTTTGATTGGGTTGTTTGTTTTTTCTTTGATGGTTAGCTTTTGAGTTCATTATATTGGATGTGGGATTAGTGAAGATTTTTTTCCAATCTGTAGGCTGCTGATTTGTCTTATTGACTATGTCCTTTGCCTTACAGAAGCTTTCCAGTTTCATGAGGTCCCATTTACCAATTCTTGATCTTAGGGCATGAGCCATTGGAGTTCTGTTTAGGAAATTTCCCCCTGTGCCAATGAGTTCAGGATACTTTTCCACTTTCTCTTCTATTAGATTCAGTGTATCTGGTTTTACATTGAGGTCCTTGATCCACTTGGACTTGAGCTTTGTGCAAGTTGACAAATATGGGTCTATTTTCACTTTTTCTACATATAGACAGCCAGTTAGACCAGCACCATTTATTGAAGATGCTTTCTTTTCCCACTGTATATTTTTGTCGTCTTTGTCAAAGATCAAGTGTCCATCCATAAGTGTGTGGTTTTATTTCTGGGTCTTCAATTCTATTCCATTGATCACCATGTCTGTCTCTGTACAAATACCATGCAGTTGTTTATTTTTATTTTTTTATCACTATTGCTCCATAGTAAAGCTTGAGGTCAGGGATTGTGATCTCCCTAGCCATTCTTTTGTTGTTAGAAATTGTTTTCGTTATTCTGTTTATTTTGCCTTTCCAGATGAATTTGAGAATTGTTCTTTCCATGTCTTTGAAGAATTGTGTTGGGATTTTGATGGGAACTGCATTGAGACTGTGGATTGCCTTTGGTAGGACAGCCATTTTTTCCTATATGAATTCTGCCAATCCATGAGCATGGGAGACATCTATCTTCTGAAATTTTCTTTGATTTCTTTCTTGAGAAACTTGAAGTTATTGTCATACAAGTCTTTCACTTCTTTGTTTAGAGTTTCCCCAAGATATTTTATACTATTTGTGGCTACTGAGAAGGGAGTTGTTTCCTTAATTTTTTTCTCAGCCTGTTTATCATTTGTATAAAGGAAGGCTACTGATTTGAGTTAATTTTATATCCAGCCACTTTGCTGAAGTTGTTATCAGCTGGAGAAGTTTTCTGGTAGAATTTTTGGGGTTGCTTATGTATACTGTCATATCATCTGCAAATAGTGATACCTTTATTTCTTCTTTGCCAATTTATATCCCCTTGATATCTTTTTGTTGTCTTATTGTTCTTGCTAACACTTTGAGTACTATATTGAGTAGATATGGGGCAAGTGAGCATCCTTGTCCTGTTCCCAATTTTAGTTGCATTGCTTCAAGTTACGTCTCCATTTAATTTGATATTGGCTGTTAGTTTGCCATAAATTGCTTTTATTATGTTTAGGTATGGGCCATGAATTCTTGATCTTTCCAATACTTTTAACATGAAGGGGTATTGTATTTTGTCAAATGCTTTTTCTGCATCTAAGGAGATGATCATGTGATTTTTTTCCTTGAGTTTGTTTATATAGTGGATTATGTTAATGGATTTTCATATATTAAATGAACCTTGCATCCCTGGGATGAAGCCTACATGATTTTGGTGAATGATGGTTTTGATATGTTCTTGGATCCGGCTTGCAAGAATTTTATTGAGTATTTTCACATGGATATTCATAAGAGAGGTTGGTCTGAAGTTTGCTTTTTTGGTAGGGTCCTTGTGTGGCTTAGGTAGCAGAGTAATTGTGGCTTCATATAATGAGTTAGGTAGTGTTCTTCCTGTTTCTAATTTATGGAATAGTTTGAGGAATATTGGTATCACGTCTTCGTTTAAGGTCTGGTAGAATTCTGCACTAAATCCATCTGGCCCTGGGATTTATTTGGGGGGGGGGGAGAGGAAGGTTTTTAGTGATTTCTTCTATTTCCTTATGCGATATGGGCTAGTTTATATAGTTTACCTGCTCTTGATTTAACTTTGGTATGTGGTATCTGTCTAGGAAACCATCCATTTTATATAGATTTTCCAATTTTGTTGAGTATAGACTTTTATAGTAGGATCTGATGATTTTTTTGAATTTCCTCCATTTCTGTTGTTATCTCTCCCTTTTCATTTCTGATTTTGTTAATTTGGATACTGCCTCTGGGCCCTTTAGTTAGTTTGGCTAGGGGTTTATCTATCTTGTTGATTCTCTCAAAGAACCAGCATTTGGTTTTGTTGATTCTTTGTATTGTTCTCTATGTTTGTATTCGGTTGATTTCAGCCCTAAATTTGGTTATTTCCTACAGTCTACTCTTCTTGAGTGAGTTTGCTTCTTTTGTTTCTAGAACTCTCAGGTGTGTTGTTAAGTTGCTGGTGTAAGACTGCTCCAGTTTCTTTACCAGGGCACTTAATGTTATAAAATTTCCTCTTAGCATGGCTTTAATTGTGTTCCAATAGTTTGGGTATGATGTGGCAACATTTTCATTAAATTCTAGGAAGTCATTTCTTTCTTTCATTGTTTCTTCCCTGACCAAGTTATCACTGAGTAGAGAGTTGTTCAGTTTCCATGTGTATGTGGTCTTTCTGTAGTTTTTGTTATTATTGGAGATCAGTCTTAGGCCATGGTGATCTGAAAGGATGCATGGGACTATTTCAATCTTCTTGTATAGGTTGAGGGTTGTTTTGTGACCAAGTATATGGTCAATTTTGGAGAAGGTACCATGAGGTGCTGAGAAAAAGGTATATTCTTTTGTTTTAGGGTGAAATGTTCTGTAGATATCTATTAAATCCATTTGGTTCATAACCTGTATTTGTTTCATTGTGTCTCTGTTTAGTTTCTGTTTCAATAAACTGTACATTGGAAAGAGTGGGTTGTCGAAGTCTCCTACTACTACTGTGGGGTTCAATGTGTAATTTGAGCTTTAGTAAAATTTCTTTTATTAATGTCAGTGACCTTCCACTTGGGGCATAGATGTTCAGAGTTGAGACTTTCTGTTGGTAAATTTTCCCTTTGATGAATATGAAGTGTTCTTCCTCATCACACTTGATAACTTTTGGTTGAAAGTCCATTTTATTTAGATATTAGGATGGCAACTCCAGCTTGTTTCCTGGGACCAATTGGTTGGAAGAACTTTTTCCATTCTTTTACTCTGAGATAGTGACTGTCTTTGTTATTGAGATGTGTTTCTTGTATGCAGCAAAATGCTGGATCTCGTTTTCATATCCATTAGCCTATGTGTTTGGTTTTTTTTGGGGGGGGCCTGTTACTGGTAGCTATCACTGTTTTTGTTTGTTTGTTTGTTTTATTTTTTATTTTCATACTTTATTTACATTTCAAATGTTTCTCCCTTTTCAAATCTTCCCTTTAGAACCTCCCCATTCCCTCCCCTCCCCCTGCCACTATGGGGGAAATCACCCACCCAACCTCCCTCGTAATCCCTCCTTAGCATTCCCCTATACTGGGAATCTAACACCCTCAGGCCCAAGGGCCTCTGCTCCCCCTGATGTCTAACAAGACACTCCTCTGCCTTTTATGTGGCCAGCACCATGGGTCCCTCCATGAGTAATCTCTGGTTGGTGATCCAGTCTCCAGAAGCATCAAAGGGTCAGACCAGTTGCAACTGTTGCTCCCTCCCTGGGGCTTCAAACTCCCTTTGCTCCTTCAGTCCCTTCTCAAACTCCTCCATCTGGGACCTCACACTCAGCCCTATGGTTGCTGTGAAGTGACTCTTGGGTATTCTGAACTTTTGGGCTAATAACCACTTATCAGTGAGTACATACCATGTTCATTCTTTTGTGACTGTGTTACCTCGCTCAGGATGATATTTTCAAGTTCCATCCATTTGCCTAAGAATCTCATGAAGTCATTGTTTTTAATAGCTGAGTAGTATTCTATTGTGTAAATGTACCACATTTTCTGTATCCATTCTTCTATTGAGGGACATCTGGGTTGTTTCCAGTTTCTGGCTATTATAAATATGGCTGCTATGAACATAGTGGAACATGTGTCTTTATTACATGTTGGAGCATCTTCTGGGTACATGCCCAGGAGTGGTATAGCTGGGTCCTCAGGTAGTATTATGTTCATTTTTCTGAGGGCTCACCAAACTGATTTCCAGAGAGGTTGTATCAGCTTGCATTCCCACCAGTAGTGGAAGAGTGTTCCTCTTTCTCCACATCCTCACCAACATCTGCTGTCACCTGAGTTTTTGATCTTAACCATTCTGACTGGTGTGAGGTGGAATCTCAGGGTTGTTTTGATTTGTATTTCCCTGATGACTAAGGATGTTGAACATTTCTTTAGGTGCTTCTCATCCATTCAAGTTTTCTCAGTTGAGAATTCTCTGTTTAGCTCTGTTCCCCATTTTTTGATAGGGTTATTTGGATGTCTGGAGTCTAGATTCTTAGTTCTTTGTATACCTTGGATATTATCCCTCTATTGGATGTAGGATTGTTAAAGATCTTTTCTCAATCTGTAGGTTGCTGATTTTTCCTATTTACAGTGTCCTTTGCTTTACAGAAGCTTTGTAATTTTATGAGGTCCCATTTGTCTCTTATTGATCTTAGAGCATAAGCCATTGGTGTTCTGTTCAGGAACCTTTCCCCTGTGCCCATGTGTTCAAGACCTTTCCCCACTTTCTCTTCTATTAGATTCAGTGTATCTGGTTTTATGTGGAGGTCCTTGATCCACTTGGACTTGAGCTTTGTACAGGGAGATAGGAATGGATCAATTCACAATCTTCTACATGTAGACTGCCAGTTGAACCAGCACCATTGAAGATGCTGGCTTTTTTCCACTATATGGTTTTAGCTCCTTTGTCAAAGATCAAGTGACCAGAAGTGTGTGGCTTCATTTCTGGGTCTTCAATTCTATTCCATTGATCTACCTGCCTGTCACTGTACCAATACCATGCAGTTTTTTTGTTTTGTTTATATCACTACTGCTCTGTAGTACAGCTTGAGGTCAGGGAGGCTGATTACCCCAGAATTCCTTTTATTGTTGAGAATAGTTTTGCTATCCTGTTTTTTGTTTTTTTGGGTTTTTTTTGTTTTTTTTTTTGTTATTCCATATGAATTTGAGAATTGCTCTTTCTAAGTCTATGAAGAATTGAGTTGGGGTTTTGATGGGGATTGCATTGAATCTGTAGATTGCTTTCGGCAGGATGGCCATCTTAACTATATTAATCCTGCTAATCCATGAGCATGGGAGATCTTTCCATCTTCGGAGGTCTTATTTGATTTCTTTCTTCAGAGACTTGAAGTTCTTGTCATACAGATCTTTCACTTGTTTGGTTAGAGTCACACCAAGATATTTTATATTGTTTGAGACAATTGTGAAGGGTGTCATTTCCCTAATTTCTTTCTCTGTCCGTTTATCCATCGAGTATAAGAAGGCTACTGATTTGCTTGAGTTAATTTTGTATCTGGCCACTTTGCTGAAGGTGTTTATCAGCTGTAGTAGATCTCTGGTGGAGTTTTTCGGGTCACTTAAGTATACCATCATATCATCTGCAAATAGTGATATTTTGATTTCTTCCTTCCAATTTGTATTCCTTTGACCTACTTTTGTTGTCTAATTGCTCTAGCTAGAACTTCAAGTACTATGTTGGATAGGGAGAGAGAGGACATCCTTGCCTAGTCCCAGATTTTAGTGGGATTGCTTAGAGATTCTCTTCATTTAGCTTGATATTGGCAACTGGTTTACTGTATATTGCTTTTACTATGTTTAGGTATGCTCCTTGAATTCCTGATCTTTCCAAGACTTTTATCATGACGGGATGTTGAACTTTGTCAAATGTTTTTTAACATCTAAGGGAATGACCATGTGGTTTATTTCTTTGAGTTTGTTTATGTAGTAGATTACATTGATGAGTTCCAGGTGTTGAACCATCCTTGCATCCCTGGGATGAAACCTACTTGATTATGGTGAATGATCATTTTGATATGTTCTTAGATTCAGTTTGTAAGAATTTTATTGAGAATTTTTGCATCAATATTCATAAGGGAAATTGGTCTGAAGTTTTCTTTTATTGTTGGGCCTTTGTGGGGTTTTGGTATCAGTGTAACTGTGGCCTCAAGAATGAATTGAGTAGTGTTCCTTCTGTTTCTATCTTGTGGAATAGATTGAAGAGTATTGGTCTTCAAAGAGTCTTCTTTGAAGGTCTGATAGAATTCTGCACTGAACCCGTCTGGTCCTGGGTTTTCTTTTGGTTGGGAGACTTTTAATGACTGCTTCTATTTCTTTAGGGGTTATGGGACTATTTAGATGGTTTATCTGATCCTGATTTAACTTTGGTAATTGGTATCTGTCTAGAAACTTGTCCATTTCCTCCAGATTTTCCAATTTTCTTGCAAATAGGCTTTTGTAGTAGAATCTGATGATTTTTTTAATTTCCTCAGAACCTGTTGCTATATCTCCCTTTTCATTTCTAATTTTGTTAATTTGCATACTGTCTCTGTGCCCTCTGGTTAGTCTGGGTAAGGGTTTATCTATCTTGTTGATTTTCTCAAAGAACCAGCTTCTGGTTTTATTGATTCTTTGTATAGTCCTTTTAGTTTCTACTTGGTTGATTTCAGCCTTCAATTTCATTATTTCCTGCCTTCTACTCCTCTTGGGTGTATTAGTTTCTTTTTGTTCTAGAACTTTCAGATGTGCTGTTAAGCTGCTAGTATATGCTCTCTCCAGTTTCTTTTTGGAGGCATTCAGAGCTATGAGTTTTCCTCTTAACACTGCTTTCATTGTGTCCCATAGGTTTGGGTATGTTGTACGTTCATTTTTATTGAATTCTAGGAAGTCTTTAATTTCTTTCTTTCTTCCTTGACCAAGTTATCCTTGAGCAGAGCATTGTTCAATTTCCATATATATGTGGGCTTACTGTTGTTGTTGTTGCCATTGAAGACCAGCCTTATTCCGTAGTGATCTGATAGGAGGCATGGGATTATTTCAATCTTCTTATATCTGTTGAGGTTTGTTTTGTGACCAGTTATATGATCAATTTTGGAAAAGTTACCATGAAGTGCTGAGAAGAAGCTATATTCTTTTGATGTAGGATGAAATGTTCTATAGATATCTCTTAAATCCATTTGGTTCATAACATCTGTTAGTTTCACTGAGTCTCTGTTTAGTTTATGTTTCCAAGATTTGTCCTTTGTTGATAATGGGGTGTTGAAGTCTCTCATTATTATTGTGTGAGATGCAATATGTGCTTTGAGCTTTAGTAAAGTTTCTTTTATGAATGTGGGAGCCCTTGCATTGAGGGCATAGCTGTTCAGAATTCAGAGTTCTTCTTGGTAGATTTTTCCTTTGGTGAGTATGAAGTGTCCTTCTTTATCTTTTCTTTTTTTAGTGACTTTTGGTTGAAAGTCAATTTTATCCGATATTAGAATGGCTTCCCAAGCCTGTTTCTTGGGGACATTTGCCTGGAAGATTTTTTTCCAGGCCTTTCCTCTGAGGTAGTGTTTGTCTTTATCATGGAGCTGTGTTTCCTGGATGCAGCAAAATGCTGGGTCCTGTTTATGGATCCAATCTGTCAGTCTATGTCTTTTTATTAGGAAATTCAGACCACTGATGTTAAGAGATATTAAAGAATAATGATTATTGCTTCCTGTTATTTTCAATGTGGTTTATATGTTTGTGTGGCTATCTTCCTTTGAGTTTGTTGAAAGATTACTTCCTTGCTTTTTCTTGGGTGTAGTTTCCCTCCTTAGGTTGGTGTTTTCCATCTATTATTCTTTGTAGGGCTGGGTTTGTGGAAACATAGTGTACAAATTTGGATTTGTCATAGAATATTTTGATTTTACCATCTACAATTATTGAGAGTTTTGCTGGGTATAGCAGCCTGGGCAGACATTTGTGTTCATTTATAGTCTGTATGATCTCTGTCCTGGATCTTCTAGCTTTCATAGTCTCTGGTGAGAAGTCTGGTGTAATTCTGATAGGTCGGCCTTTATATATTCCTTGCCCTTTTTCCCTTACTGCTTTTAGTATTCTTTCCTTATTTTGTGTATTTGGTGTTTTGAGTATAATGTGACAGGAGGAATTTCTTTTCTGGTCCAGTCTACTTGGCATTCTGTAGGCTTCTTGTATATTTATGTTCACCTCTTTCTTTAGGTTAGGGAAGTTTTCTTCTATAATTTTGTTGAAGATATTTACTGGTCCTTTAAGTTGGGAATCTTCACTCTCTTTTATACCTATTATCCTCAGGTTCTGTCTTCTCATTGTATCCCGGATATCCTGGATGTTTTGGGTTAGGAGCTTTTTGCATTTTGTGTTTTCTTTGACTGTTGTGTCTATGTTTTCTATGGTATCTTCTGCACCTGAGATTCTCTCGTCCATCTCTTGTATTCTGTTGGTGATGCTTACATCTATGACTTCTGATTTCTTTCCTAGGTTCTTTAACTCCAGGTTGTCTCCCTTTGTGATTTCTTTATTGTTTCTATTTCTTTTTTTAATTCCTGAATGGTTTTGTTCATTTGTTTGATTGTGTTTTCCTGTAATTCTGCCCATTTGATTGTGTTTTCCTGTAATTCTTTAAGGGATTTTTGTGTGTCCTCTTTAAGATCTTCCAGTTGTTTACCTGTGTTCTCTTGTATTCTTTTAAGGGAGTTATTTATTTCCTTCTTAAAATCTTCTATCATCCTCATGAGATGTTATTTTAAGTCTGAGTCTTCCTTTTCTGGTGTGTTGTGGTATCCAGGGCTGGCTGTGGTGGGAGAGCTGGGTTCTGATGATGCCAAGTAGTCTTGGTTTCTGTTCCTTATGTTTTTGCCCTTGCCTTTCGCCATCTGGTTATCTCTGGTGTTAGCTGGTCTTACTCTCTCTGACTGTGGCTTGTCTTTCCTGCAAGCCTAGGTGTCACTACTCCTTGGAGACCAGTTCTCTCTGAGAGGAATTTGGGTTGGGGAGTTGTGGTGAAGGGCCAGCTCTTTGGTGAAGACAGAAAGAAGCAGGATCTAATCCCAAGCTGACCCTTGTTTCCTTGTTTCTTGATGGCTCTGCAAGTGTCCCTCTTGGTCCAATGAATTAGAAAAGAAGTGGTGATCTTACCTGTGCTTAAAGGTGTGTCAGCACTCCTGCTATACCAGCTTTCTCCTGACACTATTGGAGTATGGAGGCCTGTGTCACAGGATCTGCTTTTCAGCCACTGAAAGAATTCAGATCCCCGTTCCTCAGTCCCTGTGACCTGGGTATTCCAGGTGCATCCCTCTGAACAGTCAGTATTGCCCACACTTCTGGGAGGGTGGCTTTCTCCCAACACCATTTGGCTTTGGAGCCCTGTTGGCCCAGGCAGATGTCTCCTGCCACAGATGGAAACTGGAAGGCTCTTACCTCCTGGCAGTTCCTCAGTCCCTGTGTCTGGAGTTCTCCTCTCACTGGCTTTTCCAGACTTGTGGGCAGCTTTCTCCGGAGCTGTTTGGCTGTGGAGCCCTGGTAACCCAGGCAGAGGTCTCCCCTAGCCTATGTGTTTTTATATGTGAATTGAGTTTATTAATATTGACAGATATCAAAGACAGATGACTGTTGGTTCCTGATATGTTTGTTGTTGTAGGTGCCTTTATGTGCTTGAGGTTGTCTCTTTTTGGCTTTTTTGTGAGATGCTTAATATTTTGTCTTTTCATTGGTGCAGGTAGCTTCCTTGTGTTGGACTTTTCCTTCTAGGGTCCTCTGTAAGTCTGGATTGGTAGATAGATACTGTTTGAATTTGGTTTTGTCCTGGAATATTTTGGTTTCTCCATCTATGTTGATTGAGAGTTTTCTGGAGATAATAGCCTGGGCTGGCATTTATGTTCTCTTAGAGTCTGCATGACCTCTGACCCTGCTCTTCTTGCTTTCATAGTCTCTGTTGAGAAGTCTGGTGTAATTCTGATAGGTCTAACTTTGTATGTTACTTGGTCCTTTTCCCTTGCAGTTTTTAATATTGTTTCTTGGTTCTGTGCATTTAGTGTTTTGACTATTATGTGACAAGAGGATTTTCTTTTCTGGTCCCATTTATTTGGTGTTCTATAGGCTTCTTGTACCTTTATGGCCATCTCTTTCTTTAGGTTGGAGAAATTTTCTTCTATGATTTTGTTGAAGACATTTTCAGGTTCTTTTTTGCTAGAAATCTTCATTCTTCTGTATTCTGATTATTCTTAGATTTGGTCTTTTCATTGTGTCCTGAATTTCCTGGATGCTTTGGGTTAGGAGGTTTTTTTTTTTTTTAACTTTAAATATTTATTATTATTATTTTGTGTATGTGTATGTGTGTATATGTGTGTGTGTGTTTTGTGTGTGTGTGTGTACATGTGTGTGTATTTGCAGGTAGTTATGATCTAAACTAAATTCAGTTTTGTTTTGTTTTGTTTTGTTTTTTTGATATGGGTTAGGAGTTTTTAACGTTTTGAATTTTCTTTGACAGTTGTGTCAATCTCTTATACTTTGTCTTTCACACTTGAGATTCTTCTATTTCTTGTATTCTGTTGGTGATACATCTGTTATTCCTGACCTCTTTCCTAGGTTTTCCTTTTCCAGATTTGCTTCCATTTGTGTTTTCTTTATTTTTTCTACTTCCACTTTTAGGTATTCGACTGCTTTATTCAATTCCTTCACCTGTTTAATTGTGTTTTCCTGTATTTCTTTCAGTGAGTTATTTATATCCTCCTTAGAGGACTTTATTATCTTCATGAGATAGGATTTTAGGTCACCTTCCTGATTTTAAGGTGTGTTGGTATATTCAGGGCTTCCTGTGGTGGGAGAACTGGGCTCTGATGATGCCCACATGTATTGGCTTTTGTTGCTTATGGTTTTGCCCTTGCCTCTTGTCGTCTGGTTATCCCTGGTATTTGTGGGTCTGGAGTCTTCCTCTTTTGTCCCTGGGTTGCTTCTGGTCTCCAGATCGGTCTGCCACCTTGACTGTAGCAGACCACCTGTGGGGCCTTCCAACAGAAGGCTCTTCATGGGGCAGAGAAGCTGCTGATCTGTTGCCCTGGCTGCAGTAGATCTCCTGGGAAGCCTTCAGACTGTTGGGTCTTCAGATGAACAGTCAAGCTGTTGTCCTGTGTGAAGCTGTTCTCCAGGGGGCTATGGACTGTGATTTCGGTTTCCCTGTTTGCAGCAGAACTTCCAGGAGGTTTTCAGCCTGTCTGGTCAGTCACAGAGCCCTAGAGAGGTCTTCAGACTGTTGCCCAGTAGCCCTCTGTACAGAGGAGCTCCTGGGATGCCTTCAAGCTATGGTGTCTTCAGAAGAGCAGACAAGCTGGTGATCAGTTGCTCAGTAGCCCTGTGTGCAGCAGATCTCCTGGAATGCCTCAGGCTTTGGTGTCAGCTGCTGACTGCTCTGAGTGCAGCAGATCTTCTGGAATGGCTCAAGATATGATGTCTTCAGGGGAGCAGATCAGCTAGCAGTCACCCCAGCAGAAGCAGAAAGGATCGGGCAGAAGGGCAATAATTAAGTTTTAATTTTTTTCCTTCTCTCTCTGGCCCCACTTTCTCAGGCCCTGCTTGCTCCGGCCCAAGGATTTATTTATTTATTTTTTATGTAAGTACTCTGTAGCTGTCTTCAGACATACTAGAAGAGGGCATCAGATCTCTTTATGGATAGTTATGAGCTACCATGTGGTTGCTGGGATTTGAACTCATGACCTCTGGAAGAACATTTGGTGCTCTTAACCGCTGAGCCATCTCTCCAGGCCCTAAAAGTCTTTTTCATTGTCTCTATTGACATAAATATTTTTATTATGCAGCTGGTGAATAATCACTTTGGATGCAATACAATATTAGAGGATTTAGTTTAATAAAAACACAGTATTAGAACTTTGAACACTGGAAGATGAACTGTAATAGTTGATTTATAGTGCTAGCAAAAACATATATTTCCTCAAATTCTATGCCTTTTTAAAAATAACATAAAACTATGTAATTATCATTGCTGGAAAGACTGACAAGTCACTAGGAATAAAGGGTGACTTGAATTACTATCATATCTTTTACTATAAATATCACACAGATCAAATATTAAATTACAAAACTTGCCATAAACTAAAAACTTGAATGAGAAAAACCTCACACATTACATGGTTCTAATAACATCAGTGTTGCTTTTTTAAACCATATATAAATTGAAGCAGGTAGAAAAGCAAGCAAGCAAAATTGATAGAAAATATAAAGAAGAAGAATAAATATATAAAACAGACAATTCACTAATAATAAAAAATCCACAAATAAAAGACAATTTTACATTTTTCAAACCCATAAAATTGCCAGGATGCATGAATGCTACAGGAGCCAGTGGTAGGGTTACTCAGACCCTGCTGGGAGAAACAGGTTTCATTCTTTTTAAGAGTATTTGATAACAGGTCAAATAATTGTTAATGGTGCACAAACTTAGACAATATTATTACAAAATATTCTAAAGTATCATGCAGTGATTTCTAAATAAAGGTGCTCACTCTTGACTGATTCTGAAAAGAGAATAATATTTTATTTTAGTATTGTAAAAAACTTATGGCACAGGTTTTTAATGAGGAACTGGGCTAGCTTCACTATTTGTTATTTTATGACCCTAAAGTCACCCTAGTCATCGACCCTAGTGTCGATGTTTTATATAACAGAGACTGTAGTAAGGATTTAATGAAATTATTTAGAAGAGAAGTGTATTCATTTCTCTACCTGACATAGAATGTGATTCTCAATATAGTAAGTTGATTTTTTCCTTTTTTCGTATTGGTAAACTTGCTCCCACAAACATGTTTTCAGTGATTCAAAGCTCACGGTGATGACTTGAGTATTAATTTGTTTTGATTGACATATTTGTGTTCTAAAGGAAGGAGTATAATTCCTCCACTAAAACTATCTTTGTTATTGATATCGAGTGTTCATTAAATGTAGTCAACTTATTTTTAATTATGTAGAATTTTTTGGGTGAAGTAGTAGCGAAATGGAAACATAGACTAATGTTGAAAATTAAATTGAAGTCCTGCAACCTGGGTGAATGTTTGATGTTGAGTGAAATCCTACTTTATCTGTCATTTTGTTACCATTAATTTAAGGCATTAGCTGTTCCTGCTTTGTAGTCATAAGAAATAATGTAGTTTAATATTATCAAGTCCACTGCAACCCTGTCAGAAAAGTTTTCTTTGTCTCAGTAACTCTAGGATAATATATTCTATGATGTAGTTTAATATTAATTATCAAGTACATTGCAACCCTTTCAGAAAAGATTTCTTTGTCTTAATAACCCCAGGGTAATACATTCTTTAAGAAGAGATACAGACATAAGTTGCTTAGACAAATGTCTTTTTTTCCAGAGCATATAATAACTACTTTCTTTTTCATGGGAAGACATGTGTCATAGGGTTTCTTTTGCTGTGATAAAACACCAAGACCAAAAGCAACTTGGGGCTGAGGGTGAAGGTTTCATTTCAGCTTACAATCGCAATATATCATTGAGTGAAGATAGGGAAGGAACTCAAGTCAGAAACCTGGGGGCAGGAAATAAAGCACAGACCATGGAGAAACACTGCTTACTGGCTTGCTTTTCCTGGCTTGTTCAGTTGCTTTGTTTTGTATCATAAGACCATCATTCCAGGGATGGCACCACCTCCTATAACATGAGATCTTCCTCATCATTCATCAGTCAAGAAAATGCCCCCCACAAATGTGCTTATAAGCCAATCTGACGGCGGTGTTTGCTCAGTTGAAATTTCCTTTTCTCTAGCTAATTAAGCTTCTGTCAAGTTGACAAAACTTACCAATGCAATTGACCCCTTGTGCAACTTGACACACAAATACATCATCACTATTAAACAACAAACCTTCCTTTCATGTTTGTCCCCAAAATCTCATACTATACACAAGATATCACTACTACAAAGCAAAGCATTTCAATTTTTGAAAGTTCCACAGTTTCAAAGTTTTTAACAAAACAAACACATTAAAATCCAATTCCCATAGAATATCTAAAATCTCTTTGAAAGCTCAAAGTGTCTTAGCTGTAGGCTCCTATTTAAAAATAAAATGGCTAGTTACATATTTTCTTACTCCAAGAAAAAAAGATTCAGAACAGTGACTCAAGGCAAGAAACTTCAGGCCGAAATCAAAGACCATGGCAGAGCATTTCCTTCTGGCCTGTTCCTCCAGCTTCCTAGGGATGCTTTCTTATATGCCCCAGAACTATGCCCCTAGTGGTGGCCCTGCCTACAATAGTTTGGGACCTCTTACTTATATTATCAATCAGAAAATGTAGCACAAATTTGCTATAAGCCAATCTGTTGTATTTGTCTGTCTGTCTGTGTGTCTGTCTGTCTGTTTTTTTCAAGACAGGGTTTCTCTTTGAAACCCTGGCTATCCTAGAACTCAATCTGTAAACCAAGCTGGTCTTGAACTCACAGAGATCTGCCTGCCTCTGCTTCTGAGTAGAGTCCTGGGACTAAAGACATGCACCACCATGCCTTGGTCCCTGAAGAGCAATCTTGTTGGGGGCATTTTTCTTATTTAGGATTCCTTTTGTCAGATGAGTCCAGATTGTGTCAAGTTAATGAAAGTCTAACTAACACACCCTGCAGGGTAAATTGAAGGTTTCCCAGATGGTGCCCAACAATTTCATAAAATTTAATTTCATGTCTGTTTCTTTTCTGAAGATACCTTTGTCACCAAGAAAGATTTCTTTTGAAAGTTTGTCACTTCCATGTCACTTGACAGCAGACATGAATTTTTCTAAACAGGTACCGAACAGGGAATCATTTAGTGTTTAATATTACACACACACACACACACACACACACACGCACACGCACGCGCATGCATGAGCTCACACACACATACACATATACACATACAGACACGAATATTTATTTCACTTTTTCTGTATTCAGACTGTTCCATAGTTTTTGAAGATTACTTCATTTTAATTTTTAAACTACACATGACAAAGCACAAATGTTCCCACTTTCAGAGATTTCTGGAAGTCCCTCTTTTCAGATTATATCTTAGAACTAAAACTAGCTTGTCCCTTTAAGGTAGTAGTTCTCAACCAGTGGGTTGTGACCCCTATGGGATTACCAAATGATCTATTCACGGGGATATCAGTTATCCTGGATATCATATATTTACATTAAGATTCATAACAGCAGCAAAATTACAGTTATGAAGTAGTAGAAAAAATAATTTTACTGTGTGTGTGTGGGTCCCCACAACATGAGGAACTGTACTAAAGGGTCACACCATTTGGAAAGTTGAGAGACACTGCTTTAAGGAGACAAAATCCAAAGATACACACATATTTCTGATGCAAAGAGCTATCCTCTACAGAACTCCCTTGGTATCAAGGTTGGGACTTGTCTAGATGGGTTTCAGGCCTGCTTTCAGTTTAAGCAGGATCACCTTCTTTGTGGCTGTGGTACAGACTGCATACCTACTTTGCTGAGATTTTCTCCTTCCTCTTTGCGTATGCAAGTGACATTTTCCCATTCATCCAAAGAATGAAGTAAACTCGATTAGATTTGTTCTCCATCTGGGAGCAGGAAATTAACTTTGAAAATGATTTAAATCTCTTGCCTGGGGGAGGACTTTCACCATTCCAAGTTCAATAGTTCAATTTGACAGAGGTCTCTGCTGGAATTCTAATATATAGCTATGTTTTTAAAAGGATAAAAACGTGGCTGCTTTAAATTTTATTAACTGAATATTTACATGAAGCCAAATTTGGAGGCTTGTCAGATAGACAAGGTAGGTGAATAAACATTTAAAGCAGACACTTATTAGTTTCAGAGGAAAATAAATGCATACTTTTTCTGTTGAGATGAAAATATTTAAGATTGGAATTTATTCCATGTTAATATTTTTTCTTATATTGGCCATTATTCTAGTTTTCATTCTGTTGCCATGATGAACATTGTGATGAAAAGTAACCTGGGAAGGAGAGGATTTATTTCAACTGATATTTTATGGTCCTTCATCTAGGTAAGCCATGACAAGAATTCAAGATAGTAGCTGGTAGCAGGGAGGAATTCTGCTCATTGGTCTCACTTCAGGTTCCGTTGGCTACAGAGTTGATACAGCTCTAGCCCGGAAGAAATTTGGTACTGCTCACAGTGAGCTAGGCCCTCCTCCAACAATTAGAAATCAATAAAATTCTACATAAATGACTCACAGGCAATCTGGTGGAGGAAATTCTTCAGTTAGGGTTCCCTTTTCCTAGGTGTGTCAAGTTATAACTCAGCATCACTCATTATAACCTTAAGTACAGGTACCAGGACCAGAAACCAAGATTAGATGTTTAGGATTCAGAAGACAACAAAGGGCTAGAGATGTGCTTCCGTTGGTAAGGTTGCCTAACATTTGTGAAACTCTATGCTTGATTCCCAACATCACATAAACTGGAGAGAGTAATGGATAACATCACTTGGGAGGGAGAAAGAAGCAGGCAAATCAGAAGTTCTAGAATATTCCTAGCTAAATAGTAAGTTTAAAGCCAGCCTAGAATACAGGAGTCTCTGTCTCAAAAAATATTAAAATAAAAGATAAAGTAAAAAATAATACAATGAAATGAAGAACAAGGTTAGCAAAATTATTTTGACATATTTTTGATGCATATATACAATTTTATTGAAAGATAAGCAAGCAGTCAAAGGCAGAACTATATACTTCTTAATTTTTATGTGTATATATATTAAAATTTTAGCAATTATTTCTTCTAACTTAATCTGCATATGTCTATAATTAACATTGGTGTTCACAATAATCCCTATGAAGTAACATTACAGAGACATAAACATATCTTACCTCCATATGAATTTATATTGCTATGCACCACGTTTTCTATCAGTATCTTCTATGTGCTTTGGAACCTTTTTCTGTGTCCCTGAGTAAGATCATTACTTTTTTTTTTCATATGCTTACACCTGTACTATTTTCTGCTCAAGGGAAAGAGATGTTTGGAATCTGCCCCACAGGTAGTAGTTAATTGTGCCAAGTTGGAATGTGGTTGAAAATGACCATAAATCTGCCACCCTTTCCAATCCTGTTCTTTTTTTTTTTTTTTTTTTCTGATTTATGTCTAATGGGAGCTGGCTGCCATCCTGATTTATGATATCTTCACACTAAGATATAGGTATATGGAACAGGTGCTATCTAAGGCTGTCTTAGTCATTTTCAATAGCTAATAACAGAATACTACAGACTGGTTTAAATGATAAAGATACAGGGTTGTTTTGGCTCAAGGTTCTGTTTCAAGATTGAGAGTCCACAATTGGTCACTGGAAGAGTCCTAAGACAGGAAAGGACATCAGAGATGAAACACAGAGACTATTAGACTCCTACAAGATTGTCTTTATAGCAGACTGACCCTCCTGATAACCCAACAATCAATCCCTCACTGATCAATTGTGTGCATGAGTTAACCCATTCCTGGTGGCAGATCACTAGTGCCTCTTTAAGGAGCTACCTGTTAGCACTGCAGAGTGAGTTTTAAATTTCAAAATGAGTCTCAGAGGGAAAACCATATGTAAACCACAGCAGGCATGCTATCAGATTTATGCTAGAGGAAGAGTAACAGTGCACCATCGATGTCCTGTAAGCCTTCCATTTGCAGGTGGTGTATATCACTCTCTTGCATATTGAATTGTCCAGACAAAATCACATAGCCAAAGTCAACACCAGTGGAGCAGGAAACATAACTCTCCTATAAGGATTCTCTTGACAGGTAAGAATTCCAGGTACATCAAATGTAACCCTAAGTAAAATGCCACGTGCATGGCACAGTACATGCATGTGCACAGAAACCAATCTCAGAGATCACTAGTGGCGCTCAGTGAAGACATCTAGAGTGAATTATCAAAAGAACAGGACATGACATGGTTCCTTTGGCTATCCTTCTCCTTTTGTGCTCTGTTCTACTTTTATAAGCTCTCATTGTCCATTAAATGTCAGGATCTACAACTTTAGATGCTAGTGTCATTTTCAATCCTTGATTCTGCACATTTCCCCACAAACCCTGAATACCTTTTTTTCTTAATGTTTGCACTAGTGTTAGAAAGTAATTACAATGTGATGAATTAGACATTTAAGAAGCCCAGAGCTAATGCTGTCACCACAAATTTAATAGAAATGCATGGTGGTAACAGAGGTACGTGAAATAGAGACATTTGAAAAGGCTTATGCTAGGAAGGGACGCTTAAATATGTCATGAATGATGAGGTTTAGAAACAGAAGAAAGATTTGTATAAGAAATGTCATATTATCATGGGAATCTATGGTGAGTCTGAAGCTGCCTAGCAGATTTGAGGGTGGATGGTCTTTTTCATAACCACTGAGCTAGTCCATAATTACTAGGTCAATCAGGAATTCCTGGTCTGTAATTCTAGGCTTAAAGGGGAAGAGAAAGGGAGAGGAGGAGAAGAAATGAGGGTGCTGCTCTATAAATAGATAAGACATGGGTTAACAAGTTCTATTTCATATAATTGCTAGATAAGGTTTGTCTTCAAAGTATTGCGAGCTGACTTTTCCTCTCTCAAATCCTCCCATTTGAGGTTTGCCAGGTACCAATTATATAGTTATAAAACAAATTGGCCTCAATTTCCTTATCTGTACAAATAAATGCATAATAGCTACTTTGTGGGCTGTGTAGGAAACACTTGGCAGCATGTAATAGAAAGGAGCTTAACTTTAATCAAGTAAGAGGGAGGGAGATAAGCCATGGTTCATATGGAGATGTGGTTTAAGCCAAGGTCACTGAATTCTCATGCTTTCCTACATGATTGCCTAGTGATTGCTGGCCTTTCAAGTACAGCATCCGTGTATGAAGAATAGACAGAAGAGAAAGGTGAGGAATCAATTACACACTGCAAACCACACTTCAGAAACCCCCAGCTAATTTTGGGTTGAACTTATTAAAGTCCTATTATTTTTAGACCACTTTGCCTATCTTAAAAGAGACCCAAAAGGACATTAAGAGCCAATCATCACCTTCTTGTCTTGAGTATGATGAGGGTTACTTAGAATTTAAGAAAGGGGCCAGGCTGTGGTGGCACATGTCTTTAATCCCAGCACTTGGGAGGCAGAGGCAGGTGAATTTCTGAGTTCAAGGCCAACCTGGTCTACAGAATGAGATACAAGATAGCCAGGGCTACACAGAGAAGCCCTGTCTTGAAAAAAAAAAAAAAAAAGAATTTGAGAAAGGGAAGGAGAAACTGCCACATCCTACTTCACAGATTCATGAGGGAATCAATACATTTTATGCATATAAAGGGATTTTAAGAAATGCTAAATAGCCTCAAGTATTCTTTTGTTAAATTAAGAAGTTATCACAACTATTCTTTGCTAATTAACTATGTCTGACACAGTTCATTAACACATACAAAACACGAAAAAAGCAAGTTGCTCTCAGCACTTAGTAAAACAAATACTTGCTAATTCCCTCATGATAATCCTGAGTGCAAAACCAGTTATTTTTTAAGTTTTGTTGTTGTTGTTGTTTTTTGGTTTTTTTTGTTTTTTTTTTTTAAACTTGGAGGACATCCTTGTGAATGCACAAGGGTGGCTATTATCTACCTGTTTGGGTCCTGAGACTTGATTCGTACTGTAACAGTTTGAGCTACACTAACCCAAGTGTCAACATGGTAGAAAAGGTAGATAATTATTGTGAAAACACATTTACATTTACACTCATGTCAACTGGAAATGCCCAGAGATGTGCCCACAGATTCCATGACTGCAATTGAGACCACAGCTACTTTGCTTGATTACATTAGCAGAGAGCTCTTTGCTAGAGTAAGATAACAATATTGTGTTACATTTATTTACATTTTCTTATACTGGTTTGTATTATGATCCTTCACAATGCTACATTATTTTCATCACAGTATAAACATATAAGGTTATTGAGCATCTGAATTAACTAATAATAATAGTTCAGAACCAAACACAGACATCTAGAAGTATGGGACCTGTTAGATGCTTTGACCTACTACCTACTACCTCCACCTTAACAGCCTGTATGTAAGTCGTTCCTGACATTTCTTGTGGGTTCAGAAGTCTTATTAATGTATCGATGTTGCATAATGACATGTCAATATTTCGAAATTATTTATAATTCATTCAAACATTTTCCTAATGACCAATAAAATTAATTGATAATACTTTTAAGCTACCAGATGAGCAGATGCCTTTGGTACAGCAACAGGAAGAGTTCTGTTTCACATCCTGCCTGCCTTCTTCCTTCCTTGTCTTTTTTCTCTCCTTCTCATTATCTTCCTTATTTTCCTCTCTTTTCTCCTTTGCCCCTTAATCTCCCCTCTCCTCCCCCTTCAACTTGTCTCCCCCTCCTTTCTCCCCCTCTTTGGATCCTTGATCATCTTCTACATCTCTTCTTCCTCATCCTCCCTCTCTTCCTCCTTCCCTCCTCCCCTCTCTTCCTCCTTCCCTCCT